>JAMQGT020006661.1:0-175191 GCA_024447675.2 Pterophyllum scalare
TAAATCAGTAAAAAAAAATCATAACCTTGTTGTTTGGGGGGGTGGGGCATGTATGATTATATTACCACCTTCTTCCAAAGGGTTGGTGAGTAAATTGATGCAACTACCATGGGTGTGTGAAATGTAAAGCTTGAAACCAGCTTATTGAATTAGCTTATATTAGCACAGGCACACTTCTTTTATTTACTTGTACAATACCAGCAGTAAAGGCAAACGTATACATTTACTAATGCTTCCTCCCAACTGAGCACTGCCAAGAGTTTACTAGGCAGGTGGTTTTAATGTTGTGGTTCACAGTTTAACATTCTAATCTGCGGCAGTTCATAACCACTCATTCAAAAATAGCAACACAGAACAGACCCGGCCTCTTAAATTATATCACATTAGAGGACAATCACAAACAAAATATGAACAGTTAAGATAACAGTCGGGAAGACAAGGCTTGAGAGGGGAGAGTAAAAGAAACAGAGGGTTAATCTTCTTTTGACAAGCAGGTTGAAAAGATTAGACAAAAGCAAAATTCCTCTACTTGGATTGGTAAAGTGTTCAGGGAAAGTGGGAATGGAAGAAGTGTGGGCGGCTTACTGGTGAAAGGCAGATGTCACATTTCCTGTGTCAAATGTTCTTGTTAAGTTTTTTTTTTTTCCTTGGTTCTACCCTGTCTCCAAATCTGCCAACACTTCTACAAATGTGCCCCTTTCCCCTCCTCTCTTCGTCTCTCTCTGATTACCTTTCTATGTTCTGTTCTGCAAGAGGGATAGTGTTTAGTCTAATTGACCATCTATGGTGATGACAAAGGTATCAAAGCAAAGGGATTTTGATTTTTCCTGTTGGGCCATTCCTGCTTTTTCTTCTTTGTCAGTTTCTCATCTTCTTCAAGCCATCCAGTTAAGATCTGTACAGTGGTGGTGACAACATAAAAGTTAGAGAGTCTGATGAAAGTTTAGCATTTAATCCTAATGCAAAACAACACTAAACTACAGGTTGAAAAGATGAATTTTAGACTTGTTTCTGCTCTGATGCTGCACTGATTTGTCTACAATGTGTACAATGTGTTCTTTTCTTTTTTGCTGCAGTACTAGCTGCGAGCAATTGGAGGAGCTCTAGTGATATTGTTTTGATCACTTGGAAAGACCACTAGAAGGGCCACATTTACATCTGCATACATGTGCATGCAAACATTAACTGTGCGCTTATATTTGTATGCTTGTTACTCCTGCTGCTGTGCTGCTGACACATGCATTTGTGGATTAAATTTATTTTCATGCATAGGTTAAATTTCCAATGACCTCATGAGGCCATATGTGTCATATGGGTGACTATTCTGTGTAAATGCTAGTACATAAAGTACTAGAACATAAAGTAAAGTAACAATTACTGGTGCTTTGATCACAAGTAAAATCTCACTCTCTTTGCCTTATTGTCAACTTCTCTGGTTTAACTACTTTTATAGAGGCAAATTTATAAATTCACCTGACCCTGACTTGACCTGAAACCTAATCAGTCCATCCTAAATAAATAAATAAAAATGATAATTGTAAAGGTCCTATAAAATCACGAAGTGAAGGAAATGCATATTAAACATGGATATTACAAGTTGTGTTGAGAAATTAAACTGTATTAAAAACGCACAAAAAAGGAAGAACAGAAACAATTTAACATGAACTTAATGTGAATCATCTTTGAAACTGAAAAAAAGAATCAGAAGGCAGAAAAGGAAAGAGAAAATGAAAGTGGCTTGCTGAAGATAACAACAAACAAACAATAATAAGGTATGAGAACTAAGAAAAACAAAATGCAAACTTATAAAATGAACACGCATAAGCAGAAATCAAAAACCAAAAGGCCTGCTGCACTTAATTTTCTTTTGCTTGATTTATTTTTTGGTAAAAAATCATGTGCCATGCAATAAAGTTTCATTGAGTATTACATGAAAGACACTCAAAACTGCAACAGTTTTTTAAAAGAAAAAAAGAAAGTGTACATCTGACGGTCAGCGTACATTCAACTTAAGATAGCATGATTTATAAGTTGCAGTGAAGAACAAAAAAATATATATATATATATATATGTTTTTTGTGTGTGTGTATATTATATATATATATATATATATATATATATATATATATATATATATATATATAATGTAATCACTGCAAAATCTCTGTTTTGGTATTTTGCAAGAGAAATACATCACTTTGCACATCTAAGGCTCAGCAGTCTTGTAACCCTTACATCCTGTTAAAATGGTCTCAGCACAATGGTTGATATTGGTCTTGCAGCAAAGAAAACAATGCCCCTACATGCTCCTATCAAACTCTTACTTAAATCCCCCCTTTTAACCTGCTTTCATTCTGTGTCATTCTGCCTTGTATCTGGCCAGGACTTACAAGTCTCTGACTGTGACATAAGGGATTCGACGTTGTCCAGTCCTAACAGATTACACAAAGATGCAAGACAAAAGGACAGCAATGTAGTCTGCACATTTATTTGCCTCTGGAAAGTGAGGAGGAAAGAAGGACGCAAATTTAGAGAGTGATGGAAGAGGGAGAAAAGGAGGGGAGGCAGAAAATAGAAAAAAGTCTAAGAAAAAACAGGAAGAAATTATTATTTATGGATAAGGGTGTTAATAAAGTCAAAAACACAGGAAGATAAAAAATAAAGAGGAAACAAAAGGCAAGAAAAGGGATTCGTTTCTTTGTAGGCTCTCTCGTTATCGCTGGTCCAGGCCAGCATCTTTATTCTACCAGTAGAAAATGCTAATCATCAATCTCAGGCTGCATGCTACGTCTCTGTTTAATAGCTGATAGGGAGTCTCCACAGGCTGCTTTGCCTCTTTGTTTAAAATGACATATAACGGGACTGGGCCTTATCAGTGTCTCAGTGCATTCTCTCTCTCTCCCTCTCTCTTTCTTTCTCTCTCTCTCTCTCAAGTGTAAAGAAACAGGGAAGAGCAAGCTGCAATTGATTTTGAGCCAGGCATAACTTAATTCATCAATTTAACATAAAATGAATATGTCCAAGTAAGGATGTGGGGAAGGGGGCATTAGGCAACCACTTCAACAATGACAAAAGAAGAGGAGAGAGAGAGAGAGAGAAGAGAGAGAGAGAGCGAGAGAGAGGATAAAGGATTGAAGTTGTCTGGTAATATTATTGCCTTCAAAACTCATATTTTCATCTTCATAGCAAATCCATCAGCAAAGGAGATGCACTGGAGCCAAAATCACAATGTATTGTTAAACATCACTAAATCCAGCGTACTGGTAAAAATGACCACTGGAACATGATTTAAAAAAGTGACTAAAACTATAAACAGAGGGGGGCAGCATATTATCACAAGGCTGTGGTGCTAGTGTTCACTTCTATTGTAAAAGAACAAGGAAGCACACATCTCCTTCCAAAAGGTGTTTGATCCTTTCTTCTGCCAAAAGTCTGAAAATTGATATCACTTCTGTTATTGAAACTAATATTTTTATATTTTACAATATTACTTTGTGGTGCCAGTCTGTAGTTCACACTTTTACTTAGCTAATGTTTTTGCAAGACAGTGGCAGAAAACTTACCACAATTGTCCATTGCTGCACTAAAAATCTGTTTTGAATTATGCCCGCTTTGTTTCCTACATAAAATTGCCTTCGTTTGGTAAATACCTGTTCTCTGTATGAGCAAACAACAAATTTAGCAAACAGGTCAATTACATTGTAGAGGTGGCAGCTTCACATGCTACCAGCACATATAGCAATCAGAAGAAGCTTTGCAGGTTCAGCAGCAAACTGTTGAGTGGTTGTAACCAAGAACATTGTTAAACCTTGTTTAACAACATCCACATCAATCATCTTCTCTTTACTGGCCGTCTTCTACTTCCAACATAATTGACAAAAGGTTGGAATACTCTATGTACAGAATACTACAGTGACTCACTATCGTGAGACAGGATTAGGCCATTCTAACTTCCAACTTCTTTGCGACCACACAGGCATCTTGGATCTTGCACATAACAATTACAAAATAAGTTCTGCAAACACTATGAATAAAAAAAAAATCATTTTGAAAAAGAAAAATAAGCAATTTTTGGCTTTAGTAAACACATCTTACATTGCACAGACAGATAAAACAGAAAAATAAAAGCTCTCATGTGTGGCTATGCTGTGAGTTTGACGATATGTACAATTAAAAATGTTTTTAAGAAAAGCAGAGTTTTATTCTTTTTCTTCTCTCATACAGTGCATCAAGGAAACAAACGAGAACCATGCTGTGCATGTGCAACTTATTCATGGGTTCTGCTGCTTGCTTCTCTCTGCCTCTTACAGAGGGAGAGTTGTACTTGCAGCAGGAGAACAAGGCCACAAACAAAGTACTGAGTTTTGCAGTGGGTTCTGCCCATAGGCTGTATATAAAAGATGGCAGTGGTCAAAATGATAAAATTCATGGAAAATAATTACATTAATAATTACATATTTACGCATAGATTTGTGCATATACACTATTAGTAAATTAGGCTGAATGATCTTGAACACACTGCCACTGCAGTAAAAGCATGGATAGAAAAACACACAATGGAACACTATCAGTCATGAACTGGTGTCCCCAGAGCTTGGACCTCAAAATTATTCAAGAAGTATGGGATCATCTTGACAGAGAATGGAAGCCTGGAGAACTATTCCTGAAGAAAACGTAAAGGAATTAAAAGAAACTTTCCTAAGAGAGTTCAGGGTGTGTTGAAGAATAAAGATGGTCATACCAAATACTGACTTTAAAGCTTGCTGCAAACACTGTTTCTGCCTTAGATGCTGCATATTCATGTATGGTTGCACGTGTTTCAATAAACCGTTGCACCTATTTCCCACTTTCCTAGCAAAGTATTTTTTTAAAAAAGAGGAGTGGCTAAAGACTTTTGCACAGTACTGTAGGTGCATGCTGAAAGTTAGTCAGCGAGGTACAGCGCCAGAGAGAGTGCCTACTCAGCAGAAAAAAAAGCAATTAAAGGTCAGTAATTATTTGCAGTGGATGCCGATGTTGTTTCCTGGCCATTTGCTACCAAACAGCTATAATCCAAAACTAATCTCTATAATGAAATCCTAGCTTTTCTGGATTTTTAATGTATTAGTGTCCTGTGACTGTGAGCCTGGGGGCTGTTGTGTGTGTAACTGTATTTTTAGATGTTTAGCTTAAGGATGTGTTATCAATTAATATTTTTTTAAATACTTTAAATATGTGGTATGTACTGGGTGCCAGTATGGTGCGGTGGTCCCACAAATTAACTAATTGACATTTATGAATGAATGAATGAATAAATACCTTTATATATCACAGTTAAACTATCCATCCATCCATCCATGGACAGATAAACTAAAATAATTAAATACAAAATCAAACATTTAATTATAATCCCTGGCTTTTTTAGAAATAGATTTATTACCCCTACTTTGCAGACTGGCAAAGTTTGACAAGTTGTGCAGTGACTCTAGATAATGATTTTGAATCCAAATCAAATAATCCAGCTCCATACTTCCTCACTGTCGTGCACAGACAGGGTGCCACTGTTTATGGTGGTTTCGGGTCAGCTGCTTGTCTGTCACATGATCAAGAAGGAAGGAAAACATTAACACTGAACATGGGCTGGAGCAGATGAAAGCTCTTGGCCTTACTGTCAGTGCTCTGAGGTGATGAGAGATGTCATTACTTATTCATGAGTCCTAAATGCAGAGCAGATGAGCTGGCCATGGCAGACCCTGAGTCATAGAGGGTGGGTTACAATTTCTGGTGTGTGTTAGGGGATATTAGATGAAAGCAGTCTTATTATTAGTCTTATTAAACTCAGTGTGCCAGCTGTGATGGTGACTTCATCTACATGATCATCTAAAAGAAACAAAAAGAACAATCTTTACTTACAAAAATGTTTATTTCCTCTTACATGAACACATATGAATTGGGAAGTGTTGTCTCTGGGCTTATTAAGGATAAATTGGACTAGAATAAAAATAAATAGATAAAACAAAACAAAACAAAAAATTAATGCTCTGCAAACTTTTATCCCAGATGGTTTAGCAAATAATTGTTTTACTTAGCAGCCTGCAAAATATGCAGTCTAAATTATTGCCACTATTTATTTTGTTTATTATCCATAATGCCATTCAGGACCATTATCATTATTGTCTAATGATAATAGCTTTCCTTGAACAAATGAGGCAGTAAAGTGAAGTTATAGAGCCTCAAAATATCCATAAGGAGGAGGTCAGGGTAGACAGACACTGGAGGCCACAATTTCTTTACTGTTTCTATGAACTATGAGTATTTTTGTGCCTGTACCTTATTAAAGAAAGGTGTAAAAGTTCCTGTTACAGTGGTCAACAATTTTTCAGAAGTTGTATGCTTCAAGAATAAAATGTGCTCTTTCTTATGGATTTTTATCATTGGATGTGCTGAGTCCAAATATGACAAATTAAATAGCTGATTGGCTAGTCGATTCATTTTCTTCTGCTTATTCAATTCAGGGCCATATAGGGATGAGGTGGGGGCTGGGTTCTCCCACTTGTCACAGGGGAAAAAGGAGGGTAGGCCTACAACCTGGACAGGTCACCAGCCTGTCGCAGTGACAGCACATAGAGATGGCCAGCCATTCAAACTCACATCTGAGGCCAGTCAGCAGGGCAGAACTCCACAATGAAATTCACACCAAAACCGGAGTGTCTTTCTGTGAGGCAACAGTGCTAACCCCAACACCACCATGGTGTCTCTGATTGGCTAATGCTTACAGGCTTTTTATATATGTGTGTGTGTGTGTGTGTGTGTGTGTGTGTGTGTGTGTGTGTATGTGTGTGTGTATATATATATATATATATATACATATATATATATATATATATAGTACATTGTATTAGATTCTTCTAGGGTGGGATGATTGTATTGAATTAAATTTATTTTGGATTTTCTCTAACCCACACAGGGTCAGAAGTACACATACAGGCTCGCTGGTTTCCTGGCATGGATCTGGCTTTTAAGCGTAGGCCACAAAGTTTCAGTAGGGTTGAGGTCAGGGCTTTCCAGAAGCTTAATGTTAGCCTGCTTTATCCATTCGAAAACCAGTTTTAATGTGTGTTTGGGATCAGTGTCCTGTTGGAGCAGCCAGTTGTGTCCAAGTTTCAAGTTTCTAGCTGTTGAGGTGAAGTGAAAGAATTTGGAGGTTGCACAAGTTCTTCATTATTCCATCCACTTTGTGCAATGTACCAGTACCACTTTCAGTAAAACTGCCCCAGTGCACGATGCTACCACCACACTGCTTGACAGTTGATACAGTATTCTTAGGTTTGAGGAGCCTGTCCTCCTTTAACAAAATGACCTCATAGGTTGTTTCTGCAGGCATGTTTTATGACCAATATCTATGTTTTAATATGAAATTAAGCGACCTCTAGCAGTCGTGGACGAAAATACGAGTGAATAATGTGTTTGATTTTCTCCAACAAATCCTGAAAAAATACATAAATATGGATTTCCTCAGATTTCTGAAAAGTCTACGCAGACTAAATCACATTAGATGCAACTGGAAAAGTTAAAACAATAAATAAATTGCTTTTAATAGAATGCTTTACTTGAGTGTTCAACATGCTTTAGCCTCATTCAAGAAGTATTTTGCCCTCAGATACTTTGGCAAGCTGAGTGGACCCGTTTGGGATCGAACCATCAACATTAAGACTAACAGGTTTCTATTCTACCTCCTGAGCTACAGCAGCATTAGCTAAGGACATGACCACATGACGTGAAGCCATAGGTAGGAGCGCTCATTTTGGACATGCTCATATAGGTTGCATTTCAGGGCCTGCACAAAATGACTGATACTTTTGTTTGAATTGGAAGACATGTTGGGTTTGAGAGGCTGACCTTTATTCCAAACATGTCTCTTGTCATTGTGGCCAAATTGCTCAATCTTTGTCTTGTGTGACTATAAAACTCTTCTACAAAAGGTATTTGGCTTGTCCATGTGTCAGCTGCAAATTTCAGTCGAGCTTTAAGGCGCTGATTTTGGAGCAGGGGCTTCTTTCTTGGTCGGCACAATCTCAGCCCATGGTGATGTAGAACTTGCTTCACTGTAGACAGTGATGCTGGTGTTACATCAGGTTCCAGTTCATGAAAGGCTTGTGCCTTGGTGGCTCATGGGTTGTTCCAAAACATCGTAATCAATTTCCTCTCATCTGAGGGTGATAGTTGTCCAGACTTTGGCAAAGTGGTGACATATCCAAATACTCATGCTCAATTGTTTGAACTGATGAGCTTGGAATCTGCAGTTGTTTAGAAATGGCTCTGTCTTGTGTAAATATCTACGGTTCTCCTTTTTAGATCTTCACCTAATTCCTTGGACTTTCCCATTGTTCTGAGCATTGGTCAATCCAAGAAGTGTTGTCAAACAAATCCATTTTATGCTGGCAAAGAGACACTACCAGTTGTAGTCAGTCGTGATCACTAACGAGAAGCTAAAAGACCTTGGCTTTGTCAAGTTAGAGACAGTGACAGTTGTAGAACCTTCAGCACCACTTATTAGAAGATTTAAGTCAATGTATGTATATTTTTGAGTCTGTAAGTATTCTTCTTATCCTGTGCTGATTTGAGAAAATCCAAAGTATATTCAAACTTGTGCACCCAATTCTTGTTTTGTAAGAATATAAAAGGAAGAAATAATACACTATAATTAGCTGAATGTTCCATTATGTGCCGCCTCTAGATGAAATCAACTCAATATATTTCTGCCCAGTGAACACAAAGAGCTACCTGTTCAACTTTTCTTCTTGTCTGAACTCTCCAGTCCTCCTCCCTTCTCTGATGAGTGCACTAATGGTATGTATTTGATCAGACATGGGACATTTTGAGTGAACAGTGTCTTTTATAATCCAGTAATTCAGTTTCTCAATTTCCCATTGAATACAGCTCTTGTGTGATCAGAGGTCTGTACACAGCAGAGGGTGCTACTGTTTCAAAGCAGCTGGAAATGATCTGTCATCAGAGGGGAGAGATGAAGATAATAACTGGGTATTATGGGTTGTATCTGCAAGCCTAGGGACATCATACACACTCAACACATGCACATTCGGTGTGCTTAACTGTGATACTTGAAGAACATGGTATGGAAACAAGCCAGATGGCCGAGCTGACAGAATCTTACTTCATTAACACAAAGCTAAAAAAGAGAGAGAGAAGAAAGCCAAAGTTAACTTTGCATGATATCCATGAATAACCACTCTGAAGCAACTATCCTCTCTTACCCTTGCAACAGAACAGAAAGCAGTTGACAGCATGTGACACAGCTGGCCACGGATAAAAATGTAAACTTAGTTTCAGCCTTGTAGCTAGACAGATGATAGCAGGTAAAAAACATTGTTGCCCCATGTACCCAACCTGATTTACAAATTCTCCGCTCTGTTTTCCATCTACCAGACTCCCAAGCAAACAGGCCACAGAGGTTACACTACAGGAAATGAACTCCATATCACATTACTATTTCTATTTGATAGAGGCAGGTGTAAAATATGCATGGCTAGACTCCATGGGACAACCCCACCATGGTATTATTGACTATTCATTTTTCCTTGCTTGTCATTGATGTATGTTGGCAAAAGAATAAGTAATGCATATGTAACCTACACATATATACTCCTTTTTAAATATACATTGGCCAAGAAGCAAAAAACTGCCCCAGTGATTTTTCCACAGTCCTTATCTGCATTTGCAGGTTGCCCAGATCCATCAATGTTTATGAAGCTAAGGCAAGTGTAATTCTAGCACATTTATCCACCTGGAACACACACACGTGCATGTAGACATGCACATGGAATCATACAAACACAAGCGCACACACTTATTGGGGCTTTTCCATTATGCCATGAATATCTCCCACATGGTCCTTGGGATTTCTTCCTTTTCTTATTATCCAGCCAAGACAAAAATCTTAAATTATTTTTGGAGGTAAAATTCCCAAATATTTTATACTAGATAAGCAGAGGATATGGCTGAGGGAGGCTCCTGGCTGGGCATCACTGGAAGATAACTAGAATTCATTAATGACCTGACAGTGGAACAGGCTAAAGTAATTAGGCTCTTCCCTCTCTCCTTCTGGTCTGCTCTCCTTCCCACTTTCTGCTTTGGTAGATGGGCAAGCAAATTTTGGTGATAGTTTGATAACCAAAGCGACATGAGCATCCAGTGGACAACACAATGAAAAAAAAAAGAACAGAATAAATGAGTGTAGAAAAAAGAGGGATGCCACTGATGCTATCAACGTTCTTTCGATTTGTCGCACAGAAAGCAAAGCGCCTATCGGTTGCATTCACCTGTGAATGGTTAATTGTCCAGCACATGCATATGGGCAAGTCATTAATAACAATGGTTGACTAATGGTTTAATTCCGTCTCTCAGTGCCATTCTCGCTCACTCTATCTCAGACATAGCTTAAAGCTCATGATGTTTATATATTGAATGTTTGTACATTTCTGACATTTTCATTCTTAGATTCCTCTACAAAATTTAGCTGTCATAAAGAACATTTTTTTGATGTGCATATTAACAAAATAAAAAGTATTTTTTTCTTCTTTGATCTGTGAATGTGATGTGTGCCAAATAACCTCTGTAAAATGGTGATGAACTGAATTCGAGAATCCAAGATTTTTGGATCACGTGTTCAGTCCCTAAAACATCTATGCTTCTATTGGAATGGCATTCCAAAATTTAACATTTATAAAATAGTGTGTTTACACTCACTGACAAAAAGAAGGGTATACATCTTTTCATATATAATTTATTAGTCATCAAATTTATCAAGACACTAAAGTAAAGTAGAGAACATGCATTCCTAACATTGTGAAACGGATGCACTCTTTTTTTTATGGCTGTTTATGATGACAGCCAGCTATGACAGAATCACTCGCTAAAGAAAATGTCATAAAACATGTGCTATACACTGTGATACATTGCACTCCTACAGTTTCAGAATAAATTTTCAAAGGAACTAATAAAAATGGCATAGGATAAAAATCACCAGACAAAGAATATGTCATATAATTATCTCCTCGGTGCACACTCCTGTGAAGTGGCTATCCCTTTTAAAGCCCCATTTGTCTCTTGATCCATTAGCAGAACCATCTTGAGTATCTTTCCATCTCTCACAGCTGCTGTAGGACGCTGAAAAGCATCTGAGATGCATTACAACAGCCAGTTGGTGTGTAAATTGCTCAGCTGGTCCCTCAGAATATGTGCGTGCATGCGTGTGTTTGTGAATGTTTGTGCCTGTCAGCAAGAAAGCAAGAGAAAGTAGAACATTGTCCATCAACGGTGAAAACCCGAAAGCAAATTTGTGATCTTGACAGAGTTATGTATGTATATCTCTAAATATGCTTTTGCCCAAACTTTGTGTATCTCAGTCCATGAGCATGTGAGTTTGTATGTGTGTGTGTGTGTGTGTGTGTGTGTGTCTCAGACAAGGCAATCTGGCAGACAGACAGAGAGCAACAGCAAGTCGATGTCCACTTATCACAAAGAAGAGGATAAGAAGATTATCTTAAAATCAAAGGTGGACAGTATCTGAATTGGTGAAGTGAGATGAACAGGTAGTCTGTCCTTCTGCCAGTCTTTTTATCGTTAATACTCCTAAGGGCTTTGACTTACTTTTGTTTTTCTGTGTTTCTGGTCTCTTCACTCATTCTGAGTTTTGTCTCTTTCCCCCAAGTGTTTTGATATTTTTGGAAGAATAATCACGCTCAGAAACCTGACTTCTTCAATAAGAGCTGAGCTTCACTTTTCCTATCCTAGAGAAGCTTTGATTTAAGGCATCAAGTAAGATCTTGTTCCATACGGGAGATGCTGAAAAGTTGAGATTAGGACTTTATGACTGTGGCATGAAGTTTTTCTGATGATAAATTGTTCTACTGAAACATGTTATAAATAAAAAGAGAAACCTAATGATCCATTAGTGGGAATTGGAAATAGGATTTGCAAGTCATCAGTAGTAAATTAATTCCCTCACTCTCTGATAAAACAGACCAAACCACTTTTAACTCTATACAGGAATAATATAACAAATAAATTTGATGCAATATATGTGTATTTCTATGATTCAGTGCCAGTGTGGGAAGGTGTGAACCCAATTTGTTTGATGTTGGAAGCAAAGGTTTGCGTGTTCAGTGTTTTTTCTTCTCCTTTCTTACACATGCTAACAATCGTTCCTGAGAATGCTAATGGATGTTAAAATCATCAGTCCTTAGAGACTGCAAAGAGTTCAGGAGACATACAGTAAGACACAAACAAGCAAACAAACTGTTTTCTAATAATAATAGTAACATAATCAAGCCATGCATGACCAGGCCCAGTTAACCTTTAGTTTAAAGGTCACTGGTGTGGCATTGCTCCAGTCATAGAACCATGATGGCATTAGCAGCAAAAGTCTAAAAACACACACTGATTTTAAGAAAACTAACAGCTTGAGAGCTTTTAATTGCTTGTGTTAGCATTATTGTATATATTTTTGTGGTAGTAGTCAATGCATATTTCTATACTGTATGGAGAGCAAAAAACTTTGGTCAGTCTTTCTTTTTCAAAACTGGTTGTTTGAAAACAGCCGGCGGTGTGTGAAACAAATTAAGCCAATATAATCAAGCCAAAGGAAAAAAAAAAAATCCTTAGTCCTCATACTTGTACTGTAATCCACAAAGCCATAATTGCCTCAATTTGCTGTCTTAGGTTTGTAACAAGACAGACTAGATGTCTTTCTCCCAGTACAATGATGGACCTGTGATTTAAGATGTCGTACAGCAGTTTAGCTGTAGTGTGTGTTAGACAGACAAGATGTTCTACAGCCTTTACAATGACAGATCTGTGGTCAGAGCTTCACAGCTAGAGTGTGTGCATGCCTGAGTGTGATGGATCAGCTCTGGGTTGACATGATGTCCAACAGGAGTGTAGTACAAGCTCTGGGAAACCATGTTGCTTCTAGTCTACATGTTCTGTGCATTTGCACAGCTAACTGGTTCTTCTTTTGTGGTGAGCATTACTTTCCACCATTATGCAGGTTTGTTTTCTCTCCCTAGCATGCTTCCTCTGTTTTTCTTTGGTCCTTACTCTTCGTTGTTTAGTTTTATTGTTTAACCTTTTGAGTTTTAAATGGTGCAGTTAGGGTAAAGGTTTTTACTTGACTTTTAATTTTACTATATTTGAACTGATATGGCACTTTTTTGATATGCACTTCCCCATGATATTAGCACATTTGTGCATATGTGGATGGATGGATGAGTATTCATTTGTGCTTTTATTTGGATGGTTGTGTGTTTTAGTGGGGAGAAATTCCTCTGGATGACAGATATTTCTCCTTTACTGACCTGATTCAGCTTATTGCCATCACAACTCAAATCCCCACAGAAAAACTTTGTCTCCCTTGCTCCTCAATTTTCTTTGTCTGCAAGGGCTGGAGAGTCCCTGCAGAACACAACTCGAGTCCAAACAACACCCTCTCAGACACACACACATACTCACATGCAAAAGGCCATTATAAAATGCCAATTTATATTTAATATGTTCCTGTTTGAATCTGTTAGGGCCACACTGTTACAAATGGAGGCGACGTGGTTAAAGTATTTATGCTATGCAACCCAACAGTCTATCTATTAGTAATATGGGTGTAGTGAAGGGAAACATATTCTTTGTCTCATATCCCATTTGTTGTCAGGATGGATTCAGTCATTCAGCAAGATGCCATACAGGGATAACAAGGGGATCACGAGGGGCAGAGACAGAGAAGAATCTGTGTGTGTGTGTGTGTGTGTGTGTGTGTGTGTGTGTGTGTGGTGTGTGCGTGCGCATGCATGCACACCCAGTAGTTCAAATGGGCTGAAATTAATTTATGTATTTGAAGGTGTGAGGGTAAGTTTGATGGAGCCTGGACTAAGGGGAAATGCAAGTAACTTTATTGTACTCACACTGGTTGTTTCAATAAAATTTGTCTTTCTATTGTCTACTTGCCCAGTAGTGAAAAGTGATCCAAACCAAAATCCAAACTGGATATTATTTCTGCTTGTGTATACATGCCTGTTATATTAACAATGATTAAATTGGGACAGCTTTGTAGACCATAGCACACAGGTGAAAAACCTGAAACCTGCTGGCACACACAGCAAAGAGTGCAAGTATAGTCCATACCTCAAATCATGACCATATTAACCCTTAAAAACAAACGTCACGTATGGGATGGAGTGTTGCTCTTCTTGTAAAGACACTGATGTACTGTAGGTACTGCTGTAACATTGGCTCTATTTGTTGAATCACTTTAGGAAACAGACAAACTAGCATAGTCACAGTAGTAGTAGTAGGCTAACATCATGTAAACAAGAAGAACTGGATGCCGCATTAGGCTAAATGACAGTTAAATTTAAGGCATGCAGTGCTGGTAGCAATATGCCAAGTAGTAGACAGAAAAACAAAAGGAGAGGTGTTTACAGTGGTGTGACAATGAGCCATGCCAGGGAGAAAGGTAAGAATTAATAGCTACAAAATGAAATCCTGCTTACAGTGCATGTTTACCTCTGGTTAAATGCATATTAGATGACTGGATAAAACTTCAAAATAAAAGCAAATAAAATTTCAAAGCCACGCTGAGGTGCGCTGGGGCATATTGTAATCACAACAAGGTGGAACATAAGTTAAAAGTCTTTCAGAATTTATATAACATAGGAGTGACATTATTTTGCATGTAAGTGAAGAGGAGAATTTGCATGGTGCATGAATTACTTATCAGGGCACAACATAAGTTTTTCAGTACTGTTGGCACCAATCAAAATTAATTATTTCTACTGTTAATTTTTTTATTGTCTCAACACACAACTGAAAAAGTGCATTAGTCACTTAGCATCCATTTAATTTTTCATGGAAAGCTGCTTGGGAGAACAAAATATAGTCACTGAAGAGAAAACAACTAAATGGAACCACATGATGCTTCTACATACAGATGTCACACATTAAGCAAGACAAATGTAGCCCCGGCCATGCTGGCACTAACATGAAAGAACTCGGTGCTTAGTAACAGTTAGATTTAAACTGATTTCTATTCATTCATTTTCTTTTATTGAACTAAAATAGAAAATGCGTTGTAGCTTCAGGGAGAGTAAATCTTACTTATTTTTCTTGGAAACTTCTGGAAAACTGATTCTGTCACCTTTTTTTTAATTACAGCTGACTACTATTCATGGATGCAACACTGGATAATGAGTTTCTGAATATACACTACCTCCCAGGTAAACCTTCGTGTATTCCATATCAGGATAGGTACAGACCCTACAAAGGACATGGTTTAAAGCCTTCTTTATTAGACCTTGAACTTGTCCACAAATAAGCTAACAATTCACAACAGTCCCCACTCATATTAAAGACATTTCACGACGATGGTTTGTCGGAAAGTATGCTTCGTTAGCTATCAATCCTTGAAGAAAGGGTTGTGGGTATCTGGCTGTAACAGTTTGGTTCCTGAGGAACTGAAGGGTTTAGACTTGTCAATAATACACGCCTCGATAAGGCACAACCTCTCCCCAACTGTGAAGGTTTCATCCAAAATTAATTAATTCCCTGTTTTATTAATCTGGAACCACAAGCTGAGATGTTTAAAGCTGCAGGACAGCCAGAACCTGTGGTGCAGAGGAAGAGGGCAAATAAGTGAGAGGGAGAGACAGATAAATGATATATGCATGTTTGCCTGCACTTTATCATTGGTTCCTACCATCGCAGTCCTCAAAGTTATTAGGAAAGTCACCAAACTCTAAACAACTGTGAAGACGGCACACAAACCAGAGTTCAAGCTTTGTCTTTATTGCAATGCGTAGACTGGAAGTGTTCAACAACAATAAATTACTTAAAGTTGTATATAAAGTATAATAATAATTACTTTTTTTTACATTTAATAGTGTCGTAAAAGTAAAAAAAAAAAAGTTCTTCTCTGTGTTGAAGTTAAAGAGCTTGACAAGCTAGACTGGAACTTAAAATATGCATCCACAGTAGTACACATACATAACGGGAACATCTAATGCAAATGACACACATTGTGCTGTTTTAGCCTCTTCACAATTGAATGGCCCAAGAGTAATATATATTCATCAACGTCATTTTTCACACCCACGTGTTGAGAAATGAAAACAACCCATCCCATATATAGACACACTCACAGCTTTGATGTATATTTCCATTAATTTATCGGGCATGGGTGCGAGATGCCGGGAAGGTCACGGGACGTCATGTTTTTAAACTGACAGTGTTTTTTAAGGTACTTGTCAGTCTGGGACGACTGAGCAGAAAAGCTGCTACCCTACATCCACACTGTGTGGAAGAGGGAGTGTAGGGAGGGGAATGGGGAGGCATACATTTGAGAAAGCCAAGGGGAAATGTCAGTGGGATGATAGAGAGAAGAGGAACTGGGAGGAGATGTGGGCATGGGTTGGAAACAGGAAGAGAAGTGCCTACAGAAACCAAGGTGAAGGAAGAAAAGATGGACTGAAAGGTGGAGCGTGGTTTTAAAGTTTTAGTTCAAATTACACAAGAGACTGGCACAGCATAATTCATCCACTTGGCTTAAAAAACTCATGGGACTGAATGCTCGGTAAAAACACAATGGCTAATCCTGCTGTTGAGATGCAACTAATACGACTTGACTTTGGATTCATCGCTCAAAGCTCTCTACTGTTAATTTGGCATTGAAAATGTATGTGCCCACTGACTGCAGAAGTGATTCCACTGAATGACTTGAACTTGGTTATGGATGCCAGTATAAATGAACTGTAACACTTAAGTGTCTGTTGGAGATTAGATGTGAATTATCTGCCTGAATAAAGAAGGATATATTAGGATGTGTATATAACCTTGTATTTAGAAATTTGATGTTCATGAAAATGACAGAGTATGTTTGTATGCTTATTCCAATTATTAATTCGATTCAAGTGAAGGTTAGGCCTCTTTGCTCTTTGAACAGGTCTTTTTAAAGTACATCCTTCTCCATGCTCCTGGACCTCCCATGGCTACCCTTGCCTCCATTTGCATTCATTTTCATGATTGCTCCATGCCTGTCTCTTTTTCCCCGCCTCTCCCTCCTATTACCTGCCTGTCCACTTGACTTTGCATCACTCTACAGACAGAATTCACCATATTCGCCTCCTTTTCAAAACCACAGGCATGGTTGAGGGGAGCTGTAGTTGAAATCGCTCAAGTGTGCTCATTCGCGTTTTTTAAGGCTTGTCATTTCACAATTCTACCTTTTCCAACGCTGCTGTCGAATAGACGGGGATTAATAGGCATCACCTCAGTGCTCCTCAGACTGGATTTTTGCCTTGCCTTTGAAATTATTAAAAGAAAATTCAATTTTCTGTGGAATATATGTATTTTAAAACATCTTTTCTAACTGACAGGATATCTTATCTATGACATTTAGCAATCAAGGCAATGAAAGGTGTTTTTTTTAAAGATCTACACAGGTGAGGTTGACACAGATGTTTTTACTTTTCATCTACAACAACAATTTTTTTCTAGCCCAACTGATATTAAATAGAGCAGCAATCAGACAAGCAATCTATACTGCTAGATTTCCAGTAGAACACATAAGGTTTGTGATCTGTTAGAGAGAAATTTCTTTTATGTATAACACGCTGTGTATACAGTGTAGTTTTAAACAAATTCCAAAATTACTATCAGAATAGATACTCATTTGTAATATCGTTAATATTAGCAGTGCCATCTAGGCCTCCTCCAGTTGACCCACATGCAGGCTCACAGTTCCTTCAGTTGCTAAACTGAACACATGAACAGGAGTTAACTCACAACACAGAACAACAATTTATGAGGAAATTTGAGAGGTCAGTATTAACCAGTTATAACCTGGCTTTCACACATTTCAGCATTAGCCTTTCAGCTATTAGCAATTACCCAATAGCCACACTATCTGTCTGTTTAGTTCAGGTTAGGGTAGCAACTAGCAGCTGTGGCTAATTACAATGGTCAACAAACATTTTGCTACTGGAGTCTTTTACCTGTACTTGAAAAAATTTCACTTGCTGACTCCAAGTCTGGAAACTGGTTTCGTCTAGCACGTCCTGTTTTTGAGTTATGATGAAGTAGGATGGCTGGATGGGAATGGTGACCCAAACATTTAAGAAGGAAGTTTGGTCTTGAGAAAAGGGAAGCCAAAATTAAGAAAGATGTTATTTTTTTTCCCATCCTGAAAACCCTGAACTGATGTTTGAGGATGACTTCGAATGGAAACTGAAACCAACTGAATCAGCAGCTGGGAAGCATGCACATTTTTGAGCAGGGTAAGCTAGTTTTGTTTTCAGCTATATTGACAGAAATATTTATAAAATCATCATATATAAAATGATGACGTTAATGTTGGAGAGCATGGCAGCAAATATTATCACTCCTGCCTGCCTAAAACATGAATATAGTGTGTATTTAAGTGGATAATGCAATTACTTGTGTCTAAAAATTGTGTTTCTCAAAAACCCTGGGTTGAACCTGAAAAGGTCTACCAGCAACAAGACAGAAAGAGTGACAGCCTACCTTACCAAGTCTATTGGATCAGCCACAAAAATACCAGCAGCACAGCACTCCCTCAGAGAATCTTAAAATGTGTGTATACATCTTACATATATGTTACTGTATTTTTTGGCACTAGGTGAGACAACTTAAAAATAGTGTAGTCATCTATTTTATTATTTGTATTGTTCTAATCCTCATTAAAGAAAATAAAACGTCTTCATTTTTGGTCATTTTTTGTACTGGTACTGAAAACAAGTATTTTCCTGGGTATCATACCAAGTTTGGAATTCTAGTATTGTAACAACAACAAATCCAGCTAATTTAATATCATCAACTTAACATGGAAGTTTTCCGGTAGAGCTTAAGTTCATGAATATTTGCTGCTGTATGTGAAGGAGTTTGGTTCTGACTGCGTTGTAGACCACAGTTTAACTTCATTCACATTTAATATCAGTCATATTGTGGTCTGAACTGAGCCATTCTGGTTTGGAGCCCAAGTGAGAGTAAGCATAAATGCTAATTGAAATGAGACCACAGGGCAACTTAATGGCTCACACAGCATCACATGCACAAACCGTACCTAAACCCTAAGTTGTGAACTTTTATTTCAATTAACATAAAAGCACCTGCTTTATAATGCTCCCCTGCCCTTTACTCGATCCCTCAAATTTCCCTCCTTACACTCGTCTTTCTTGAATGCCAGACAACGACTTGCTTTGCACTTCTTCACAGCTCTTAAATAGAGAAAAGGTTAATTCCTTCAGTGTGTACAGACCTCGTTTCAACTGCCAGCATTATTTCCCTGCCCCCATCTTTTAAAGACAACATTTAAATTTTTAAAACCTGCATGTCCTAACCAATTTAAATCCAGCTGATCATTCTACAAAAGCACATGGTGCAATAAAAAATGCATCACAACCAAGTTTTTAATGGTTGGGAGAAACAGATGTTGGATGAGGAGATGTATAATGAGAACTCACAAATCTGGGGTCTAAGAAAACTTCTGAGATTTTGTTGAAATTGACTAAGATGCCAAGTAACGTATCTGGGCTGTCTTTGTGAACTTGCAAAGCAGTTACTTAATCATTTACCCTTTACTAAGAATTGCCTTTTCATCTTGACACGTAGCTCATCTTCAGTCTATATGTTCTCTACCATTTATTTGTGGGTTAATGCCTCTGAGACTTTAATCTGATGCTGCTATTGACGGGACTAATTAGAATTTGAAATTGAATTTGCTTCTGACCTTAAACACCATTGGTTTATATTTTGTAAGAATTACATACTAAACTAACATAATGAATGATTGCACAGGTAACATTTGAGAAATTACTTCTGTCATTATTAAAGAACTAAAACAGGACATGGTCTAAAACAGAACAGTGGTCTTTAGTGTCCATACATATTTCTTCACTATGATCTCATCCCTTTGTGTTACAATGTCACAGTAATTCATCCTTTGCCACTGAAGGACAAGAGTCAAATTTGTTTTGACAGCAAGGATTTGTCACTTGAATGTGCAGATCATTTGTGGGGCATTTGCTGGGTTTTTTTGGCTGTAGCTGTGGCTTCAAGGCAGACAAACTGCTTAAGCACATAGAATAAAGTACTTCATTAATGGATGTGGAAAGGGAGATCATAATATTTTCCTAGAGTGCCACTCAGGGCACCTTTTTCATACATCTTTATATTCAGCATATATTCTATGCTGTGTTTTATCCACCTTGCATCACTAATCAACTTAACAAGGGAAAAACACACATGCACTGTTCTGTTTAAAGTGCAAATTGAACTGTAGCATCCTGTAGGCCCATTTTAACATGTGATTGCATATTCCTGATTAGTTCTCAGAGAGAATTGTAGTTGACCACTAAATAAAGAAAAGATTCCTTGAAACTATCAGATCCTTTGCCCTTGCAGGGCTTGTTATAATATTACATGTTACTATAGTCTGTATATACATTGTCATTCACATAGTCTCTGGGTCTCTTTGTATCACACACTTGTGCATACACAGGTATACTCACTTACCTATGTATCTCACTCTCCTTTCCTCACTCCTTATCTCTGGCTTTCTAACAAATATAGGGACAACAAGCAGAAAAGTCTGCAGGACATGCAAACATATGCGCACAGTGCCTTCACCCAGTCACCCTTACTGCCGCATCTGCACCGCAAACAAGCGTATGGTTGTTATCGCACTTCGCCATGCTCGCTGAGGGAAGTTTAAGCTGATTCGGTGACAACCCAAACTGAGCCACCCCGGCATTTCCTTACAGCGAGGACCCTAATCTGCTAGACTAGGGGAGAAACAGAGAGTGGTCTGCTCTCTAATTCAACAGAGAAGCGAGGCTTGAAACAGCACAATTAAAAAGATACTGTTGTGTTTACACTCGCCGGCCTGTGTAACTGCTGAATGGGGGACATAAACAGCTTAGCTGCAGCCAGTGTAAGTGGCCTGCGCGGGCCTCCTCCTGCTCAATACGAGGAGAGCTACTGTATTCTGTCACACCGCATTTGACAGGAATTTGAAATCTGCTGTATTATGTGCTGCCCACAATAAACCTTGTGTTGTTTGAAAAGCCGGCATTAGACAGCAGAAAACTGGCATCACAGAAGGGAAATAATTTGATCTTGTCTAATCTGGCTGAGGGGGGAAAATATTGTAATCCCTTCCGTGCTCTGTGATTGCATGCGTGCACGTGCTTACTGTGTGTTTGTGCAAGTTTGTGTAGCTTCTCTTATGTGGGGTTGTGCATAGGCATTTGTTTTCATCCAACACAGAGGTTTCTGAACACATAATTCTGTTATTTGGTCCTTTGTGTGAAATTGTTGATATTGTCTTTTCTGTTGAGGTTCCCATAGGTTTTTCTCACATAGCAGATGATAACAGGAGACTGATTTGGAGCTGAAAATCCATTGAAAACGTGCACACACACACACACACACACACACACACACACACACACACACACGCGCATTTCTGCTCAGTCCATGGGGGCCCATTGGGGCTCCATTGTAAATGCTTCTGTTTTTATGAGGCGTGCAGATGTAAATCCTCGCATTCTCTGTGATATGTCTTTGGCATCCTGTTGTCTCTGTCTTTGATCACCTATCTTCTGGGAAGTGATGAGTACTGAGAGCCAGAAATCTCAAACAACAGACACATTCGGCCACTTGAATTCATACCCGTCCAGAAACAAAGGACCTGTGTCAGGGCGATTGTTCCCCCGAAACTCCCACAGAAGGCTTTGGGAAAAAAAAAAAAAAAAAGAAAAAACTTTCTGTTTCATGCAAGCCTGTCCCATCTTTTGCCACCATTGTTGTTCCTCTTTGATAACAGGCTTGAACAAAACCCCACGCTAATCTCACGTGCTTTCATTCATTACAATCCCGGATCATAAAAAATGGACATTTTTGCATTGTTGTTCAACTGAACTCTTGCTTTTTGTATGCCAAATTTTTTTGGTGTTCATTCTTTGCTGTTTGCTGTTTTGTTTGCTGTACAGTTATCACTGCACAGGAGGTAATAGGTGTTGTGAGAAAGGGGCCTTTTCTCACTTTGTCCTTGGAGGGATCAGTAAAATGATTAGCAGGACGCACTCACCCAGGGAGAGGAGACAATGAACAGAGTAGATTGTCTTGTGTACAACGATAAACTAAGAGGCTCATTATTATCTGCAGAGTGATAAACCACATGGATAGTTCAGATATAATGCTTATACATCTGCAGTGTTGTTTGGTCTCATCCCTCAATCTGAACATATTCCATTGGATTAAACATGAACTTTTTTTTTCTGAAATAACTATAATACTTTTCAGTATATATTAACGTTATGCAGCCAAACATACCAAGCAGCAAGGAGAACCTCAATATAGCTTTACAGTATTTTTGCCTTTCTTTTTACATGAGCTTTTACACTGTGGTACCTAAATGTTTCTTATTAGTAGTTAGTTTCAGTAGGGTTTTTCTTAACAATTCAAAAGGCATTTTTCGTATTAAAACTTGGCCTATGTTATAAAATGGTTTTAAAAAAAATCCCGTAAATGATCAACACGTATTCACCTTCAGGCACACAAAAAAATCCCCCCAACAGTAAAATATATTTCTTGTTGTCTGGGTATCTTGTTAATCCCACTTTTTGAAATACCCCAACTGATCTGAAGAGTTGTGTGACTTATTTACCTGTTCAGCCTTTCTGTGTACAGCGTTGTCAACAAGATGTTAGCACTCAAAGGGGAAAATAACTGCAAATATAAACATGCTGAGGTACATCTTGAGCTGGAACAAACCTGCTTTTCTGACAGCTTGACAGTCACCTGAGGGTGAAACAGATTCTGAAATCACTGTCCAACCCAACACACATTGTCTTGCTTTGTCTAACTTATACACACACACACACGCTTAAACAGACACACAGAAAAACACACATACACACACAGCTGTCCGCACAGGGGCCAAGCCAGAAAAGAGGCCATCTCTGGCTGGGCAGCTGTACGGTCAAGCAGAAATATCTAGATGTTTCCCCTCCAGCAAACTGCTAGTATCACTGGTGACAGATAGACAGTCTGACAGGCTGTTTCTTTCTCTCTCTCTGTCTCATATACACACACAGGAATGTCCACAATGAAAGCACAATGATTGACAGAGAGATGGTCAGACTGACAAAGGGGCAGATTCTATAGATTGAATGTTGGATGGGAGACGGACATAAGGACACAGTGATGCAGATTTCCTTTAGACACACACGCACACACACACACACACACACACACACACACACACACACACACACACACACACAGACACACACACCACTGAAACTACCTCCTACTTTTTATCTTTTAAGGCACAGGCTTCGACATAAATAAATATCTGGCCACTATTAAACCAGTTTTGCATACAAACCTGTCTTATGTTTTGCATTGTAAAATATTCCTTATTATCTCAACTGTTAAAAAGATTATGTTACAATTATGGCACTTTGATCAGCTTGGACACCTAATGTCAATTTTTAATTAAAATTATCCAACTTATCCAATTATGTAATTCTGTTTTCAAACCACAGAGGTCACTGTTGCTTTATATACTACTTAGATTTGATCCGCTCAGTGGAAACCTCTTCCCATCCCATTAGAAGCATCTGAGGTATTTGGGTTTCAGATTCACTCTGAAGAGAGACTGAATCATAAGTACTTAAAGCCTAACCTCAAACTAACCTCAAGAACTTAATACTGACTTTGTGCAGTCAAACGTACTACTAGGAATACTACACTTCAACAAACAACAAAATCAAAGTCTTACAATCTTAGAACAATTACAGTATTTTTTAATGTAATTATACACTTTGTAACCTTCTATCTATCTATCTATCTATCTATCTATCTATCTATCTATCTATCTATCTATCTATCTATCTATCTATCTATCTATCTATCTATCTATCTATCTATCTATCTATCTATCTATCTATCTATCTATCTATCTATCTATCAATTTGTAACATGCTCATGAATGTATTTTTTATCATAAGGGTGCCTTTCTGTTGTTGTTGTTACAGCTTAGCTGAAAAAAAAAGATCCAGTGAGATCAAGTACAACCTCTGGAGGTTGTGTTTGACATAAACACAAAACCACTTCCCAGTGTGCTTTGCTTAGACTGAAGCAATGGGACACACAAGTGTCTGTTTGCCAGGCCTCCATAACTCAGACATGCTGTTTAAAAGTATACAAAGTGTGCAAGTGTCCATGGGACATGCTAAGCAAGTTCAACACACCTCTATACACGCTGACAACCATGCCCACATTTAACACATGAACTGCTAGTGCCAAATGTTCAGGCTCTGCTGGCTTGTTCTGGGGGTTTGCACACACACACACACACACACACACACACACACACACACACACACACACACACACACACACATACACACACACACACACACACACACACACAGTGTCTCATGGAGGAACTCACTAGAGACTTTGTGGCTTGGCATTCGGCCTATCAACATTCTATTTCCTTTCTGCCCCTTTCTCCTGAAGTCTCATTTCCATCACCTGACAAACACAAAGGCAGTATCCTCCCTGCCCAGTGAATCTGTTAAAATAAATAAATAATTCCCCACTCTGCTGTACATCAATTAATTATCTGTTTCACTGAGTGGCAGACTGTCTCTACCTTACTTTCTGCCTGCATGTTTTCTCTCTCGCTCACACACTGACCCGCAGAACACACACAGAAACAGACAGAGAGGGAGGAAAGAAACAGAGATGGCAGAATGCCGCGGTGGCTTTCATTGTGAACTTGTTTAGTCAAAATAACGAGTCGGAGGATTATGAAAGACTGTAATTAGATGTTGTGCAAAAGAGTGAGTGACTGCGTGGCACATTCCTGACTTACCTTGTTAAAACGTCCTTAGGGTTAGTTGGCGTGTCATTCAGCCCCTAATACCCTACACCTAGCGGGGGAGTTTTAAGTCATTTTGGCATGTAATTATCAAAGGAACACTTTGTGATAGATGGCAGAGTCAGTGACAGAGAGATCAAGGGAGCAGGAGGAAAAGTAAGCGTGAGACACCTCGTCTGAACCTCGTCATAATTAGAGGAGTTCTCTGACTTTGATCCAGCGGAAAAGGGTTTTCTTATAAATCCTTTTTCAAATGATATATTATAACTTTAACTTAGACACACATGCATGCCTGTCAAACAATTCTAATTAAGTGTCAAACTGAATGTTAACCTTTGGTGACAACAAATGACAGAGCGCTTATGTCAAAGTATAGGTGGAAAAGGCACAAATAAAGCTTGTAATAGTGGTAATCCTTTGCTCTGCTATGATGCTCTTGAGCTATTTACCCAAATTCAAGTGTTAAGTTAAGCAGTTCTAACAACAATGCTACAGGATGCACTGAAAAAATTCAAAAAAGCTTACTTTCAATGTTTGTTTGCAATTTGCCTATAATTCGTGATTTCTATCGTTTCAGGAACAGCCTTACTGAAAAGCTTGAAGACTTTAGAACAGGACACATTAGAAAGTTGGACAGTAAAGTTCATTCACGTCTCTTTGATAAATGTGATTCTAGAAGACTGCCCGTCAATTAAGTCAGTAAAAACTCATTTAAGGGGTAAAGCTCCAGCTTTTTGAGAAGACATTAGCGTCTGTCTCCCAAGTGTCTAGGAGCTACTCCTCTTTTGTGTAAAATGTTACTATCCAACAGACTTTAAATACGGCTTTGGCTCCAAATGAGTCATAATAATGTAGTCAAATAAAACAGCTTGAAGATATGACAAACTTTCACACTAATCTTGCAGGAAAAGTTTTCTTGTGACAGTCTAAGAAGTTCTATATCTTTAAGCCTCGTCTCCACTAAAAGTGAATCACTGGATTCCTGCATGAACACATTTATGGGCCATCTGTAAATTGTAGCTACCAAAATACAGGATATGTTCTCCTTGAATGGGCATTACACTGGCAGCATAAAATCCACATTTTAGTAGCTTGTCAGTCAGACATATACAGTAAGTCTGACTTTTTACTGTTAGACTTTTGTAAGCAATCCAAATTACTGTTACAGCTGGCAACTTTTTCAGAGTGTTGTTTTCTGTTTTTGTGCTATTCATCATCTGTCACAGCAGCGTGGGAGATGGTCCATTTTGGACTAATTTTTACTTCGCGTCACAAATTTGTGTCTTCTGTGGAAGCACAACATGTTACCTGAGCTATCAGAAGCTCATTTAAATAATGTTATAAATACAACAAACACAAAAATGACATAGAAACTAGGATGCCATTCTGGTATTACATTAATACGGTTTCCAAGAATATCTGATTACAGTCACATGCCTTATGAAACCAGCCCTGAGCCTGGTTCTGCAGGAGATTTCTTCCTGTTAAAAGGGAGTTTTTCCTTTCCACTGTCACCAAGTGCTTGCTCATAGGGGGTTCTTTTGACTGTTGGGTTTTCTCTGTAATTATTGTAGGGTCTTTACCTTACAATATAAAGGGCCTTGAGGTGATTGTTTGTTGGGATTTGTCGCTATATAAATAAAATTGAATTGATTTGAAAAATTATGTGCTGTCCAGTGAAATGGTCAATGGTGAAAACTTCTACCTAATTTGAACTTAGTGTCTTTTCAAGCATAACACTGATCAAGGCAACTGAATAGCAATGTTAGCTTTCAGTGCTACAATTACCCCTACTGTATATATAGTTTCATAAGTAACAATATATTTTTTAAAAATGTTGATTCCCTACAGAAATTTTTCAACTCAATCAGCCTCTCTGCATTATTGTATACCCGTTATTTCCTGTCATCGAGCTATCATTGAATTACTGCCATGCAGAGGAAAGGGCATAATGATTCAGCTCAGAGATGCCAGCCAAATCTGTTCTGTACATATGCATGGCATTCCTGTTTAGAGGATGAGTAAATATAGGACAGAGGTTAGTGCAAACACAGACCCCGTGCAACCTTTTACTCTAATCTGCAACATTTTCACTTAGCGAGAGAGCAGGGGAAACAATTCAAAGCACAGTTAATACAAATCAGCTTGTGTTGTAAGGGCCCATAACTGGAACTTATAAAATATTTCTTCTTTTTTAATGATAAATTCATAAATTTATATTTTATACCACCATGTGCTCAAATATTGTAAAGTCTTTATCTTATAATGTAAGATTTTGTTATGAAGCGGGCCTGTATAAATAAAATGCAACTGAACTGAATTCACCAAACAATGACCTTTCCTTTCCTTTCCTTTCCTTTCCTTTCCTGTTTTATCCTCAAAAAGATTTCAATATAAATCCCCAAATTCTGTCCAAAGGAAATAGCTGTTTAATGTCAGGATTTATTTAGAATTAAAGACAACAAAGACATTTCTGGGAACATCCCTTTAACAATGTAGGAGAAATGCCAAGCCACAGAGAAATACAATACATTACGCTCTCTGAAAGAGACGTGCCAGGGGACAAACACTTACTACTTTTTTCTTCATCCAAGTCATATTTATTTTATTAGGTGTATTCTCCATAGGCTTCATGGTGGAAGGATAGCCATGCGCTCAGACAGTCACTCACATACACACAGACGCACACAACAGGACCCCAGATCTTCACTGGTGCATGTAGTGATTCTATTTTTTTTTTCCTTTTGGAGTTTTTTTTTTTCTTTCAAGCAGAGAAGATAACAACCACCAGTAGCCAGACATAATTAGTATTGGAGAAGACACAAAGAGGAGCTCCTAATGACTACAAACATCTAGGTGGTTGACTTTTGTGTATGTAATTGAAAGGGGTTAAAAATCAATAGTATTCAATGAAAACTAATTGCAAGGGGAGAGAGTGGCGAGCTGTGAGGTGTCTATTAGGACAGGCAGCAGCAAACTGCTATGATCCTTCAGTCGGTTAGAAAAGCGCTCTGAGCACAAATTTGTGTGAAACTGTGCGTGAAAAATGGCTGAATAAAATACACATAATTCTTCTATTATTTAGTAACTTTCAGGCAACACAGAGTGATGGGAAGCAGATGGAAAAATAATGGGAAGTGAAAGTGATTGTGTCTGAATTTCTGCAGTTGGTGTTGTAGAAGAAGTGATGTTGAACAGGAAACTATTTCAACTTTTTTGGAATTAAACACAAGATGTGTTGCTATTATGGGATTCATTTACCTGACAAATGTGACTTGAAATATAGTTGTAGAAAAATATTTTTATTGACAGATAAAGGGTAAGAAAAAATATGCAGCCTTTTCAGTCAGTTCATGGTTGTCTGATGCTTAGACCTTTGAAATAAAGAAACAGTGATATGTGAAGGCAAACAGAAGAACCCGTTACATTCATTGTGTCATCTGTTGGTTGTTTGTATGCATGTGCAAACTTCTTGTGTTTTTGAACCCGAGCACATTAATAATGTATGGAAATTCATACCTACAGTGTTGCAAAACTGTTCTGACCTACAAACCTATAAATCCTGCAGAGTATCAGACATTTACTGAAGTGATTATTCCTATGCAGACTGAATAAACAGGATATCGATGTAGTCACAGTCAAACACTCGGGCCATCGGGAGGATAGATACTAGCTACAGACATCTGCCAAGTTCACAGGGCTGCATGTTTACACTGTGACTGAGTTTGAAGTCTGGAGTAACAAAGGGCTATCACTGACAAGCAAATTAACACACTCCTATCATAGAAATCTGCCATTTTTCTTTTGTGAGTACATTTGTATGACTGATTGCATTCTTATTAGGTGACAAATCACAACTAACAAAACTAAATTGGAGTATGAATTGTATTAATTTTTTCAGAGACTCCACATTTTCATTACTTGGTGTTCCTGGCTCTGTTACACTTCAAACATCACCTGTGGACCTGTACACACATACGGATACACACAGAGATTACAGGGAGGCCACTGCACAATAACCGTGGCCAGTTCACACCGACCCACTAACATGCACACACAAAATGTCAGTTGGCCATGGTCATTGGCAGTGGTGCTGCCATAATCTCTCTCTAATTATATACACAGCCAGGCTTACTGTTTTAATGCAGAGACCTGAGAAAATACAACCTGCTAATCTTATTTGCACACAGCAGCAATAACCTGCTGGGAAAGGAGAGAGGAGGAGAGGAATAGGGACCACTGATTACTGTGTTTATATCATTAGAGTTGAATTGTAAAAAATTATTAAAAGATGAATTTTGGAATTTAAGCACTATACACGTATTTTCTAAGTATTTCCTATCTGTTCTTGTTGACTCTGGACAACAGACTGGCATTTTGGAGGATCTTTACAGGATAATGATATTGAATTCTGCAGCACTTTGTCAATATGTTATGGTTTTATTTCCATTTCACTGTAGCTTACTTATAAACACTACAGGGCTACACTCATCAAACGACAAATAGAACACAAGGGATAAGGAAAGTTTGGGCTTTTATTCTGGAACTTTAGGACTGGGGAGAGGCCTCTGATGACATCATGAAATGCTGTTCACATCACCGGGAAACTACGGTGGACGCTCATTGATGACAAAGAGCACACACTACAACTCTGCTCGTTAACTGCAGATAAAATTACTTGATTCTTTCAACACAAGATCATAGTTTTGATGTTATTTAATTGTGCTTATAGTTTCCCTTGTCAATGTGGGTTGACGAGTATTGCAGTGTTTCAGGGTGGAGCTTTTTTATAACCCTTTTTATGATCACAAATTTGCATAGAGCTCTCTTTTTAATCCCAGAGATAGAAAATATAAATTGTTCACACACTTTTCTCTGTACTTACATGTTAACTGCCATAAAGTTTTTTCACCCTTGTTCTTTAGACGTGACTTCTCTTTTCCTACAGTTATGTATTCATTTGCACTTTTTATGTATCAGTTTGCATAGTGTTGATTTCCATTCATTAAACTGCATCTTATCAGCTTTAAGCAAGTAAAGTAAATTTCTCCTAATCTGTTGTGCCTGCCCATGTCAGACATAAATATCACTCAGTTTTTTTTCTAAATACATTTGAGTGTCTCTTTTTTTTTAACAAAAAAAAAAGTGCACTTTCCTTTCTACCTAAATCCTCTAAGTTACACTAATTAATTTTGGTACGATTATGAATTTATGTCAGACTTAGCCTACATCCTGTCTGCTATCGGCAGCTCAGCAGTTCACAGCAAAAATACCAGAATACTTGTAATTCCTTTCTTCCCATTTCTAGTTAAGTACAGTGTCGATGACAATATTTCCATTTCGACCACTCTATATGGAGAATGGCTGAGTCTTTGTTTCCACTTGAATGCTTTGTGATAGAATATATTCCTTCACCAAAGGAGGTGCAATGCAGACAGGGTGTCACACACACACATACACACACTCTCACACACCCACACACACACAGGCCTACACAGCCACACACACTATGTAAATAATGCATGTGTCTTAAAGGGTTTCACCACACCACAGCTGGCCCACTTCAATTAGAATGCTTTGCACTCATCTTCCCCCTCCTTTCTTACGTGCCCTGTCCTCTCTGTTCTTTGCTCATTCTAGTACGGGTGCGTTTCTTCAGTTTGTACAGTAAAATTGATTTTTTCTATATGAGCTCTCCATTTTATAGTATCTGTTTTAATGCTACATTGGGCATTATATATGTCATAATATTTACTTAGGAAGACATTCTTGGGGTAATATTTCTTTCCTTAAATCCTATTTAAATGGTGTTAATGACCTCCCTGAAACATTTGTCTGATCTGCTGTGCAATATTTTTAGTTGTGCCAAAATGTCCCATGTACCTTAGAATTAAAACAATATTTTAAATTATATTATTTTTGCTTCTCTGATCTATTTCTGTCTCTGTCTCCTTCTGAGCTCCTAAATTTAGTGGAGGCCTTGTGTGATCCTTGTTACTCAGTCACACCACCCTCTCTCTGACTGTCCCACTTCCTCCCTCTTTACTTTCACTTACCGTAAGTGGAGGCCTTGGCCTGGTCTAGATTCTTCCAAACACATCTAATTACGCCAATGCCAAGCATTTCCCATCCATCACATAATCTTTCAGAGACAAGGTATTAGCGCTCCCCGTCCCGTCAGCCAATTACTTTCTGCCTTCTGCTTGAGTCACCTGCATTGCAAATGTGACCTTTACTTAGAGGGCTGATTGCATGTTTCCTTGAGTGTGTAAGAGAACGCAGGCTTTTGAAGTGCATGTGTGTGTGTAAGTGTATGATCTCCGAAAAGATGTGTTAAGAGAATGAAGCTGTGTTAGTGCATGTGTGTGCATAGGCATGCATGTGTTGGTACATAATAGCTGGCATAAGCTGCATATGCATGACTTCAGGTATATGAAGGTGAGTGTAATGTGCAATATGCATCATGTTTGTGTGTATGTGCATGTTGGTAAGGCAGGCCTTCTTTGTGTATTCGTGTGTGTGTGTGTGTGCGCGCGCACGCGTGTGCATGTGTGTGTGGATGGGGTGGGGTGGTGGTGAGTGGGCTGGGGCAGTGAGCAAACCCTCTCAGACACCCTTCTGACCCCCCTCACCCACCCTCATGTGATGGGCTGTCGTGAATGTTAATGTTCTGTGATGGCTGTGGAGCAAATAAGTGTTTCTGACACAGTACAGGCTCCCATTACAGGACTAGGCCAAATGGGCTCGCCAGTGCCTTAATGAGCAGACAGATCAGTCAGCCGCAGCCACTGTACCAGTCCCACACACTGCTTATGCAGGGATGGACCTCAACACCCTTGACCAGACCCAAGGAAAAACTGACTTCTGCTTCTGCCATCTGAAAACCTCCTCACTTCAGCCTGTTTCTTTAAAACTGCTCACTTATTTAAAGGCCAGGAAAAGTTTTCTGACTTGAGACCAATTCAAAATGATAAAAGCCCACTTTTGTGGAAACAAACACCAGCTTTCACTGATGATTATAGTTCTTAATGGGCAATAGCCCACATACCAAGAAGTATAATCATTGTGAGTACTTTCGTTGTTTTCACACGCATTAATAGAGAGCACCCTGTACATGCGTGAGAGTTGGAATTGAGAGCACTGCTATTTTTTCTCACTGCCTTTGTGGAAGTCATGGCAGATTTGTTTGAAACAAGACCGTGCCCTGTTTATCTCTGTAAAAACACTGTATCTTTGAGCAAACACAATTTACAGTTTATCTGTCATGACAACATAACAAATAAAATTACTTTGGCATTATTCCTACTTAATCTGATCTATCTCTAACTTTTAGATCGATAATATCTTGCTTACTATTGTAACATGTTTGGAGTGGTTGTCAACTAGGTTTACAGCTGATCTGTGCAATCTGGTACATTAACACCAGTGCGTGTTGTATGCTACAAAACAGTTACATGGGCCTGACAGCTCCCTGTACCTGGGTGTCCAAAAACAGACATCTGATTACACAAAATCCTTACTGAACCAAGCCCTTGCTTACTTTTTGTCATGGATATTATTTGCAGATGTCATGCCATCAATATTTGTTTTTAAATATTAATATTAATAATGTTATCCATGCATTTTGGTACAGATGAAATTTTGATGTCAATGAAATGTCGATTGAGAAATAGAATAGGGTACAAACAGAAATTGGGAATACTTGAAAATATTTGACTGAAAGGGGAAACTAAGACCCTTGTCCGTTGTGAAATCCCAGTTAGCTGGGTAGCCTATGGACACAGTCACAACCAGTCCACTGCAGTTACAAGCTTGTGAACAAAGACACTGTCTTCTCTCTTCTCCCTCTGGGTTGTCAGGAGAAAGTACAGCTTGTAAGTTGAGTCAAACAGTTATTTCTGAGGAAGGTGGAAAACACATTGCTTGGCTGAGTCATCACAATTTGGATAGAAAATGAATCTCCCTTCTTCCACCTGAGGAAAGCTCAGAAAAAAAAAGAAATGCTAAGAGGAAAGAGGGAGCAAAGGGTAAAGATGGAGAAGCCAGGAAGCAGACATTAGACTTGATTGAGACGCATGGCAGATGGAGAATCACGTAGCGCGTCAGAGCACATCCTCACAGTTGGCCGGGCTGTCTCTCAAAACTCTCCAAATAGTCTAAAGTCGACCTGTTGGAGTTACTGAGTCGTCACACTACATGTTGTAGCCCAGGAGCAATGGGCCCACATAGGTGTCTCTTTTACTCTCTCTGCGGGACTTGTTAGAGGTGCTATTTTGGAATCCATCTACCTTATTCTCACTGCTGGAAAAACATTGTGAGATTTACTACACACAGTACTTCATACAACCTTAGTTTCCAGTGAAAGGCAAAAAGAAATGTTGGATTTAAATGTTAAACATTTCGATGTTTTCACAGCACAGGTGCAAGAGCAACAACTAGATTTCTTTCATAGTCACAAAGTTACAATTGTATTTGTGTTCATACAGATCAGCCTATGCCATCTTCGACATGTACATTAGACACAGCTCCCTCAAATATCTCAAATGATAGGATGCATGTGGTTTGCATGTGACATGCTATTGCTGCAGCTAACGTACATACTTCATGTTCATATACAGCAAAAGCTGGCACTACCAAAGGATTGTTTAGAGCTTTGCAGTGAAAATTTTAAGCAATCTTACCTTGTAAATGGGGCAGTTAATTGTTTCTGCTTCAGACAGACATTGAGGAATTCTTCTTCAACTTCTGCAGAACTGTTAACTTTCTCCTTCTTGAAAAAAATAGCTTCTGCAGTGAGACAGACAACACCATCTTTCTGCAATACGTGCAGACAACTGTAGATGCTACATACTGGGTGCAGTAATATGTGTACTGGAAAACTCTTCTGATGTTAGCTGTGGTAAGAGCAAACAACTTTGAAACCTTCAGACAGAGAGAGCAGCCAAACAATGTTTTTCAGCCTGGTGTTAAAGTTACTTCTGTTTTTGAAAGACTCATGGTTAAAGCACAAGAATTATTTGTATGGTTGGGCAAATTAAAGTTCATAGTTGCAGTTGCTGAGAGGGCAAATGGTAGCTGGAGGTCTTCGACAGCTAATGAACTCCATGCTGACATTCTCAAACTCAGCACGGCTAACCATAATGATAAACAATATATTTCCCAACAGTCCAGTATGACTTTTTGTAGCACTTAAACTAACTTAAATACAGGTATCAATTGTCCACATTTTCATACTGTAGCCAGCTACAGTGTTGCTACTGTTTAAGCAGTAACACTGTAACAGATGAGGATTGGATTAACATATTTTCAACTCACACAATAGCAAACTGTAAAACCACTGCCATGAGAATTATGCCTTTTGTATCAAAGCACAGACATGCAACTGGACTGCAGCAGGTGACGGTATAATGATGCATTAGACATTACTAGTGAAATTATACTGCAAGATTGGATAGCTTGAGATGAAAATGAGAAAATTAAGAACATATTTTTGGAATGACTTGCAAAATCTATTTCCTCAACTACTGTGAGTTAGCTCAAACTGCGTTGCAAACATGTAGATAATAAGCGGTAGCTTTTGGTGAGTCTGGAACAACAACAACAACAACAGCCCGGGAGACTGGAGAAATAAGGGGATATAAAAATATCCCATAGTTTTCACAGTTAAACACTGACCCATTACTTTAAAAAAAAACAAAAAAGAAAAAAAAAACTTTTCTTTCCAGAGAAACCTGAGGGCCTCATTTATATGTTTTGTATGACCTCCTGAACACGATGGAAAATGGAACCAAAGGTCAGTGTTAAGTCTCCCCTGGCTTTTGTTCTTTAAAACAACAATATTGTATTGATCTGTCCTGAATGATAAACACAAATGTCTTGGTAAAACACAGCCTCTTTTGACCTTTAGCAATTACTTCTACATGGCTTTAGTGGTACTGTAGATGAAAAAAATAAAAATAAAAATAACAATGCCCACTCATTTTCTTTTGTTCTTGTGTGTAACTACACCTTCACCTTACCCAAGTTACACAGGATTTAGGTAAATTTCGCAGAAGTTGCTACTTGCATTATACATGAATAATGACTGAGATGCTGTAGCAGATTTACACTGAACACAGTTAGCTGTTAGAGCTCTACTTACCTCTTACCACACTTTTGTCACAGTAAAAGCTGGGTCCTTCCTGTGTGGAGTTTGCATGTTCTCTATGTGCTCCGGCTTCCTTCTGCAGTCCAAAGACATGCATGCCAGGATAATTGGGGATGCTAAATTGACTGTGGAAACAAAGTAGATAAAGTTCTTGAATTGTATAACATAAAGTGCTGCATGGTTAAAGTGTAACTTGTAGTCTGGAGCTCTTTGAGTGGTCAGTAAGTGTAGAAAAGCACCATGTAAATGTGAGTACATTATTACCATCATTACTTAAAAAATGTGCTATAAGTTTGATTACTTATCACCATGTGCTTAGTGAAAATGTCTAATATGCATGTTCATCAAATTCCCTACTCATTCTTATCTTAAACTGGGGAATGGTGACTCTTTCTTCATTAAACTGCAGAGACCTGCCTGAGTTTAGGAACTAGATTGTAGTTGGCCACTATAGTGATGCTAAATATTTAATAAAATTAGGATAATTTAGGCTTACAGCAGGCTATAAATAAAAATCGTGATTCATCCTCAAGAGTGCAGGTGCTTGCATGTAAAATATCTGTTATCTGGTGGTCAGCCTAACTGAGTCCTACTTGTCTGACAGAGTCGAAGTGTGTTGCAATGACCCATGATTAGATCCTCTTAACCTTTCCTCTGACCTTAAAGAGTGTGAGATTACACCCCTAGACTTCTATGGGGGACTACAGCCATTGCTGATAATCGTAATGCAACCAGGCAAGCCTCCAGATCCACTCAATGCGATTTATATATTTGTATTTTTTTTCTTCTTCTAAAATGCAGTGAAGAGTAGAGAATATTATATTGCCATGATTAGTATTTTTCTATTCATAACACTAGTGATTATGAATTTGGGAAGACTCACTTCACCCATGTCATCACAGACAGCTAGCTGAGATGATGATGAAAAGCAATGCACCTCAGGCCAGAGCCTCTTGACCTGTGGAAAGACTGCAGGGAGGTGATGGCAGCAAGGGGCTGATAAAGGCCAGTCACTGGGGCCTAAAGGCACATCCTGGACATGTCCTTTTGGCAGTAGGGGTCTTGCCACAAATACACAAATGATCACACAGAGCCCATATCACCGAGCAGTGAAGGAAGAATAATAGGTGGCACTTCAAATCCTAAAGCAATGGGGGGATATTCTGTGCCTCACCCTCGTGGCAAGTGAGAGATGACAAGACAAACAACTCTTCAATTTAGTTCTGTCACAGATCAGGGAGCCACTGGACCCAAATACATTTCTGCACTACTTTGTCTGACTCAAACTGCTTTACCGCATTGCTCTGTTTTATATCAATATATTAATTTGCTAAGATCGACCATGCCGCGCATTCACACCAACTGACATTTAGATGTAATTTAATCCTAATAAAAATATGTTTTTGGGATCATGTGATTACACACCGACAGGCTGTTTTGTTTATTGTAGCTTTGAGAGTACTGCTTTAATATGCTTCATTATAATTGGAATAAAAGGCCATTGCATTGATTCTTAAAAGGGCTGCTGAAGCAAAGTGCCTCTACTGCTCATATTTGTGTGTGTTTGTGTGTGTGCATACATGAGTGTGTGTGTATGTGTGTGCTTGCACACCATTTCTCCACAATGCCCTTTGTGTGTGGTCATGCTTCACATTTTCATTTAAGCTTTGATCACATTAATACTATTCTTACCGTATTAATGTTAGTCAATGAATAGATTAAATATTCAATTAAGCCTGATGCAGGCATGTGTGGCAGTGTTTTTGACACTGACTCTGTGTGTGTGTGTGTGTGTGTGTGTGTGTGTGTGTGTGTGTGTGTGTGTGTGTGTGTGTGTGTGTGAGACACAGAGAGAGAGCAAAAGAGGAAGAGAGAGAGTGTGTTTAAGTGTGTATGTTGATGTGTAATGATGTGTAAATATATTTATGGCTCAGGGTCACTGTGGTATTAACCTGACCCAGGCTGGCTTTCTCTCTGGGGAAACTCCACAGCAGCTGATTGTTCTGAGTTTCTGTCAGCTTTCCTGGTCCTTCTAACAGTACAGACAGAGCATGAATGTTTGCCAGAAAGCCCCTTTCAACAATGTAAGAAGGAATATCACACTAAGTTAAATTTAAAAATAAATACATAAATAAAAACAGATGATACCATAACTTTTATTTTGTTCCATTTGTCATTTATAGCTTTGTGGTGAAAAAAACCCCAAAACAAAACAATATCTTACAACTATCCTGTTGCTCAAGATTTATGGGCGTTTTTCTCATAAAGTGAGATAAAGCTTATCCCTTGACTCAGCTGCCTCACAGAAGAACTACATACTGTGCTCACTTAAGTGCTGCTTTTACCAAGTGGAGAAGGCATTCAGTTAAATGTCCCATCAGCCAGGCATATGCCAAAGGCCTACATCTTATTCAAGTTTTAAACCTCTAATTGGTAACGTTTAAAAGGCGTTTAAGAGTGCCCTTTCTTCTCCCTTTTCTCATTTCCCATTTAATGTGTTGTGTCAAAGTCTATTACCTCAGTTGGACGTTTCTGTCCCTTAAGTTGAGAAAAAAAAAGGGAAAAGAGAGGAGAGGGGAGGGGGGCTGGAGGGGGTGGAAAAGAGAAGCCATCAGCTGAGGTTTGCCAGGTCGATAAAGCTTTTTAGATTTGGAGATGTTTTCAGGGGGAGCCCATTTCCTGCGGCTAAGAGTTGTTAATGGAGCTTAAGGAATTATCTTATGACTCTCGGGTTGAGAGCAGTTTATTTCAGACCGGGCCCTGCTCCTGTGTCGGAGTGGCTGAATATGCTGCTGTCAGACCCGCTTAATGAAAAGTAACGCGTCGCTGATTACAGTTTTATTTGGTCTCTATGTAAAAAGCTCCTGTTAATTTACCATCTCGCTCCCTCTGTGCGTTCCTATTTGCCATGGCTGAATGATTTAGTTATAGGTGGCCCCTCTCTCGCTCTCTCTCTCTCCCTCTCCCTCTCCCTCTTTTTGCTTGCACTGTGCGCGCTAGTCTCTCTCCCAGGATCTGCCCCCCCCACCCTACCCCCTCCGCCCCCACTTCTGTCTTACTTCATGTCTCTTTCGTCAAATAAAAAGCCAGTTGGTTCAGAGGTCTAATAAAATCTGTCTTCATGGTAAATTAATTAAATGTCGGGGCTATCTCATCTTCAGGGATTTTAACAATGCGCTAATTTTCTATCAGAGGGTATGAAAAATTAAATGCACCATTTTGTATGTAGGTTAAGCAGGTGTACTTCAACTAAGTAAAATGGGAAGCCCCCCCCCCCCCCAATAAAAACCAACACCCTCACAACATTTATTTTGCGGTTATGTCAATGTTGCTATTCGAAATGCTGCAGGCAAGGTTTTTTTTTTCGGCCCACGAAAAAACAACAAACAACAATAACAAAAGAATGTTATATAGAAAATCTCTTTTGTCCACCGTTGCACTTTCTTTTAAGGTAGGGGAGATCTCAATCGTTGGTGGTTTTCCCATTAAAATTCATCACTGAAGCACCCCCCCCCCACACACACACACACACCCAACACACACACACACACACACACACACACTACCCCCTCCTCACAGGACAGAGTCCCCCGAGAGCTCCACTTTCGCCATTACTGTCAAGTACCCTTGACTCCTTTCTTTTGCCCTTTTATCTACAACAACTAATTCGAGTTCCTTTGCCCTTTTCACTTTTAGACGACGTGAGTGCCTCTTTCGTAAAGCCCTTTCACTTTTCAGCAGAGGAATAAGCATCCGCGCTGTTTTCTGCGGGGCCCCCGTCTCCGGGAAAATTGAGGGGTTAGTGTCAAAACGAAAACTCTTCACTTCAAAATTATTTCACAGGGCCTCCGTTTTGAACCCATTAATAGACGTATGGCGAATAACTTACCCCTTTGACAGCTGCATCATGGAAGATGTTGAGATATTTCGATAATATTATAAGAGAGCAGAGAGGGGAAATCAATAGCCCGACATGAGATATGACTGGGAACATCCCAATTACAGCCTGTTTAGAGGGAATTAATGAGGCAGATCTTAGATACTGATATTGTTCTGTCTTGGGGGAGGGGGTGGGGGGACGAGCTGCCTCGTTTTCTTCCCGTCACTACTCAAGAGTGAATGTTTTCTGAAAAGTGAGAGTGAGAGATGTTAGGTTGTGAGGCTGCTTTAATGGTCCAAGAGTGATGGAAGTGAATGCCTTTAAAAATGTTTTCTCTCCTCAACCTTACAGCAGGCCCAGCACCACATATTGTGAAGGAGTGAAGTCACGGTTTGAATTAAAGTAGATGCAAAAAAACAAAACAAAACAAAAACAAAAAAACAAAACAAAAAAAACAAACAAAATAAACAGCCGAGGAAGGACTGTTTCAGCACCACAGACAGCAACTCTGACCATTAACCCGACAGCACAAGCGCTCTTCAGAAACCGACTGTTTTTATTTTTCAGTGAACAAAGTTGAAATGCTCTCATCCACTCCCAAGGAGAGCAGTGCATTTGTGAGAATTTTTTCTTTTAATAGTGATACTCAACCGCTGAGACCTAAATAATCTTCAATTACATTAGCATGCGCATACATTAAAGAAAAATTAAAAGGAAAAACTTTAGGCCTACGTTTTTTTTCCCAAGATGTAAACTTTTGTTATACATTTTGTGCGTGCGTTGAATTGAAAAATCCCGAACATGATGCTTCCCTTCTGTAACTCGAATGTAACAGTTTATGGCTACAACTGCTTCAAAAACGAATAAAATATAATAAGGGAATCATAGACACGCAATCGCTTTTTTTTTCTTCCATCCGAGTTTTAGTCACAAAATGTCTCTCTTTCTCTCTCTTTGCAATAACATTTGGTTTTGTTAGGAGCAGAAAAGTTTGTTGATAGTTTTTGGAAAACTCATGGCACTGTCTTTGGAGGAGTCTTGATGCTGCTGCAAGGCCGATGTGCTTCTCTCAGCCTCCAGAATTGTGCCTTTGGTGTTCGTGGTCCAAGAGACGGTGGTGTTCGTCAGGGCTTGGCTCAAAGTGCTGTGCCTGAACAAGGGGTCGTGGAAAACCCCATCCACCCAGTTTCTCAGGGTCGTGACCGGCGAGTCCTGCCTGTCCAGACCAGTCACGGGTGAGGTAGCGGCGGGGGACGGGGTGAGGGAAGAGGGCGGTGGCTGGCACCTCAGCATACAGGATGGGTACTCAGTTTGGTTCAGAGACGTTGCGGTTTGCGCCAAAGACCAGATCCGAGGTTTCCCGTCTAATATCTGGTGCCCTTGTTGCTGATTATAGCACGCCTTTTCCTGCTGCCTGCTGTCCGATTGGAAGACATCGTTTTGATTCGTTTTGAGACAACTTTTACTCAAGTCCTGCTCCCCTCCAGAGAAACGGGGATGGAGATTTTCAGAGACGCGTCCTTGATGAGGTGTTCGGCAGGGCAGTCAGTTGTCGTTGTGGACATGTGCGTGTTCATGTGGTATCGGTGCTTCAGCTCACACTCCGAGTTTTCAGACTCCAGCGTGTCGAAATCATCCAAGTCGCTCAACTGGAGGTCCTTATCGGCCCGACTTCTGGTCTCTGGAGAACACGAACAGAAAAGAAACGGCGGGCGTGTCAGTGTTATACAGCAGGAGAGAATCGCGGAGGGAATGGAATACAACACTTCCAGTAAAAGCTGAAAAATTAATGCTTCACACTTCCAATATGAATTGCTTGTAAAAATTGATGTTTATTAAAGCTGTCAAAATCAAATAAAAAATGTTCAATTTTAATATTCGACTCTGTCACAATTTACTGTTAAGACCTTTTTTTTCTCCTTCTTCTTTTGGAATCTAAACTCAAGCAGTCTAAATCTGTTAAATATATTTGACCCATTATATTAACTCTGCCTAATGTTCCTCTATGAGTGAGTTCTTAGTGTTGACCCAGGCTGATGGCAGGCCAGTGCAGAGAAGTTCAGAAAATGATGCTGCTGACAGTTTGCAGGTTTCATGTGCATATCAAGGTGACTGACTGTATAATGTGGCACAGTTTATATTACACATAATAAAATGTTCAATCAAACTAGTTCTTTATCATCTCGGTGTAGTGGCTAGCTATAATTACAGTGTCATACTTTTTTAAATAGTTCTTTGTAACAGGTGTCAAAGTAAACTAAAACATAAGGGTATTTATGGTTTATAGGATCAAAGCACTGATAGACTTCCCTGCTATTGAGTTGTATGCATATCTGTAAAGGAGGAAAAAATTAAGTTTTTATTTAGTCTTTATAATTGCCATCATCATCGTTGTTATCATGGACCAAATCCAAAGTCAAAAACTTTACTTAGACAGAGCTTAGCATTGGAGATTTACAGCTTTACGTCATTCCTGCAAAGCAGCAAAGCATTGTGACACTAACCATCATCATTGTTCTCGCTTTTTATTTGCCCCTCCTGAGACCCATCCTCATCGTCATCGTATCGTTTCTCCTCTGAGCCCTTGTTCCTCGGAGGCCATGTCATCTTGTTCTCCTTCTTGAGCCTCCTCCTAGCATTTGCAAACCAGGTGGAGACCTGTGTTAGGGTCATTTTAGTGATTATGGCCAGCATGATCTTCTCTCCTTTAGTCGGATATGGGTTCTTCCTGTGTTCCTGCAACCAGGCCTTCAGCGTGCTGGTCGTCTCACGTGTAGCATTCTTTCGCCTCGTTCCCCCATCCATGGAACCATATCTGTTAAAGAGAAGAATGCAAGCAAAATACTAATGAGGGAGTAGATACGATATGCAATGCTTGTTGCCTGACAATTTCTAATGCATTGTCCTGGCAGTTTCTCTCCTGAAAACCATGACAGAGCCATATGCTTCTTGGAATTTTTTTTTTTTTAACTGATGCGTATCATGCTTTATGTGCCTTGCAGTCATATTCCTACCTACATCGGTGCAGATAAAATTTAAAGCTGAATATCATAAGCATGTTTAACTTAAGAAATATGATATGGAATGAAGGGCCTGCAAGCAGAAGATCATTACTCTGGCAAACATAACATACTGTGTGCGCTAGTATTTCTTAGAAAGCTGCAAAGGCATGTTTGAGTCATGTGAATCATGCATCAAATATACAAATCAGTCTTATCAGTAAGAATGAAAAATTTCCAGCTGTTTTTGTTGTATTACCTTTTAAAACTCTTCTTAGCGGATCCTACAGCTCCGTCCCTGTCCTTATCCCTCCCATAAATATCAACCATAAGCCTACATTTAAAATTCATGCTGTTGATTTTCAGTCCGCAGTGAGCTGTAAAAGTCCTCTTGGGAGGCTTTTATGAGGCCTTTATTGCTCTGTATAGCTTAGAGCAGGTCAAGCACTGAAAAGGGAATCAAAAGGAGACAAGTGCTGCACCTTTCCTTAGCCTGTGCTGTTCCTTCACAGATAAAATAGACTGTAAAATTGCTTTATTGAGTGTAATGATGAGCCCTCGGGTAAAATATGGGTGCAGACAGTATGGTACTGCTGTAGGTCTGCTTGCTCATCTGGATGACACAAGTTGTTTAGTTTTTTTCTTTTTTGCTGTATGTGCACTTTCTAGCATTCCTGATGACATCTTTTGCCCTTTATGTGGCATTAAGAATGATTTGGTAAACGTGGCGTGCATCATTGCTTAGGTTTTGGTCTACATGCTGAAAAGCTTGAAATCTGTATGAGACATCTAGTATCGTCAATAAAATATTGAGTGTGATCAATTTATGCACAATAGTGATAAAAGCAGTTCTGTTACTGATGCTTGGTTGTGTTCTAAGGGAATGCACAGTCAAGTATAAATCATGTTCACACCCTATATTTTCACCACACCACAGACTTAATACCGATGTCAGCTGATTATTGGGAAGACCTTTCAATATGGCAGGCATGCTCTTCACAGCAGTGTACAGACCTTGTATTTTGATGAAAGGGGCATGGGTCCTCTGAGGAAATTTACCCCATCACAAAAGAAATGTGTCATGAGATGAAGGTGATCACCCACTGTTGCTCGACGTGATGAGAATGGCCTTGACCCCTCAGGAATGATTGATTTAACGCTGGGAAACTGACCCTAAACTGCAGCTCAATGTTTACCCCTCGCCTGTATCTTAGTTACATCCTGTGTTTGTCACCTAAAAAAGCCGGGATAAGTTTGCAATTCTCTCTGACAGCAGACTTAAAGTACACGGTTCAAGATCATTTCTGACGTAAATGACTTTCCTTTCATTTTCTACCTGTACCCCATTATACTAAAGCAGGTTCCACAAGCCACATCAAGTGATACGTTGTTTGCTTTGTTAATCAAGTTTCTGAACATGATGCAAATCAGCTGTCATAGAAACCTACCTGTCATACTGATACTGCCCCAAGGTAGGATCATAGGGGTAGTAAGCTGTGGCCTGGGTTATTCCCGCATGCGCAGAAGCTGTAGCATCTTTAGTGTCAAATGTACCCTGCAATCATATATAAAGACAAGTTTTTAGAAGAGTGACAAAAACAGGAGGGAATTTTAGCTTATGAAATGATTAAACTGGCAAGAATAAACTTATATTCCTAAAAGAGATGTGTATTGGTTGTACTTTAAAGTTGCTATCAATAAGGATAATGATTGTAAAAATAAATCTTAACTATCAAAGAAATAATTTTGTGCTCAAAGAAATTGGGAATGTTTTCCATATGATATTTTATATTCACATAAACATGACTGCATGCTAACTACAGGAAACAAACTTGTTTTTTGGACTGAAAAATTTGAACGCGGATTATAAAAGACATCAGAAAAAAAGAAATCACTGGAAACAACAGGTTCAGAGAGTGGTGGGTAAATGGAGAGTTTGAGGAACTCACTGGTATTTTTAATATTCTTCTCACCTCCACTTTTTATTTTCATAAATTTTTAAACCAACTTTATTAAATTTTACATAAAGCCAAAAAGGTCATGTCTTCCTGTTAGAGTATTTATTTCAAAAACAATAATCATAAATAAAATAAACTTTGAGAACTCATTTGCACTCAAGTTCTGACAATTTTATCAAGCAGGCTTCTGAGTCTTCAAAGTCTGTCTATACATAAAACTCTACTTTTGTAATGACAGAAAAGACTGTAAATGACAGAAATCACACAAGTTTATAACTAATGTGCTTCAAAACAAGCTCAGGAAATTGTCTTGAATATAAGAATACAGCTTATGCATTATAAAATGCTAGTGTTTTCTCCACGTAGAGAATACAACAAGATAAAAGAGGTGTGCCTGCCTCAACTCTCAGAACCCTGCAGGTCCATAAATCAATGCCAAGAGGGATCAGATGAAGGGCTTACCAGCGAGTAGAAAGCCGATGCGTCCGTGCCATATGTAACGTAATTCCCATAGCCTTGACCGCTGGTGTACGGGCTCCCGTACACTCCCAGTGCGGCGGCTGAGCTCAGTTCGTGTCTCGCCGTGGCCAGCAGCCGGCTCTCGTACACGGGACAGTAGACAGGTGTCTGTCCGGAAGCCGCTACTCCGGAGTCGGCTATGGCTCTGCCGGTGGACTCGCAGCAAGTGGTCAGAGAGTTGGTTGTCATCAGGAACTGGGTGGAGATCAGGAGAAAATTCATCATTTTCTATTCTTTTTAAAAAATCAAAACAAAGGCTGGTTAAATGCTTCATTTAATGTTGCACTGGAACGGCATAATATGAATCTTGATCATTAACTGGTGGCTAAGTTAGTTTAAAAGTTGCATTTTCGTTTTAACATGAAAATTGGCTTAATGGAATGAGTTCACTTTCAACGCGTTTCACTTGTCAGATGGCAAAATTATACACGGTTAAAGGAAGTTTGTAATTTTTTTTAAATATACAATTTAATTATTCTGAAATAATCTACATGGTCTGTCTCTTATTCGTGGACTAGCTATTTCAGAATGCAAGAAGTTTAGTGACTAAAATACACAATTAACTGATCAGATCTGAAGTCGAACGATTCACGCCTATTCGTGTGATAATGTGCGCGTAAACTGTGTCCAAAATCCACCGTCTAATAGCCTCAATCCAAATGAAACCTATGCCTTGCATACAGATACGTGTTTTCTCAACATCGCACAGTAATACCCAAAGTAATGCCTAAATGATTTTCTATGGCTCAAAGCCAAAATGAAACAGCTGCTGGGTTATAGCGCAAAACACACGTGGCGTGTGCCGAACAAGTTGCCATGTGTGTTCCAGAGCAGATAAACATATGGTTGACATTACAGAGCGGCTATTATCTTACAGAAATCACTGAACAGGAGGTCGCGGGTCTCGGTGGTTTCTGGTTACCCTCGTTTCACCCCATTTTTTTCTCGCTTTAGAATCACAGGTATCACTGGCTGCAACGCAATATCTTTCCGATGCCCGAAAGGACATAAAAAGTCTCCCGGAATCTTGGCGAAAGTGCATAAAAGGACGAAGCTTAAATCGATGAGACAACGCCGTTGCAACAGGAATACAACAACATCCAATTTACAAACGTAGTTACACGAACTTACTTGTGGAGCAGATGAATAGGGATATCCAAATTGTGGATATGACATGGTAGAGAGGTCCCCCAATATCCAGAAATAAAGCGAGACTGAAGGTCTCCACTCTAACGCAGGCTGCAGCTCTGTTTGACTGTACCAATTGATTGGTAAGCACAGGCTCCTAGGATGCTTATAGGGCGAAGCAGAGTAGCATGTTTAATTTGTAAAATGCCCCTACTGAAACGCCTTTAAACTGCATTAACAACGGCAGCAAAACCAAAAAATTATAGCTCACCTTTTCCTTTCTTAAACTGTACTAAAACAAATAAACGCATTAAGATAACACGAGTTTCTCTGCCAAGAATAATCACTTTGTTGTCAGATACATATTTTTGCCTATAAAAAGTAGTATAAAAGACGTCAGCAGCAGAGGCAGGTTGTTTTAAACGGCGGTGACGCTGACGTCAGAAGTTTCCCACTCTAAAAATGACCAGACTGTAACTTTAATATGCATTTTCTTTCTCAGGATGACGAAAAGAAAGAAAGAAAGAAAGAAAGAAAGAAAGAAAGAAAGAAAGAAAGAAAGAAAGAAAGAAAGAGAAGAAAAATAACAATCCAAAGAGGAAATGTTTAAGAGGGAACAAGGGCAGGAGCACCTTTATGAACATGTCCTGGAAATTAATTTGCACAGACAATCAATCAGTTAGGCCAATCAGTGTCTTAAATATGCACGTGTGTATTCGCTGGAATTAATTAGGCCTAATAAAGCACATTCCTATCATTCCTCCGCACCGATTCTAATCACATTGGGAAGTAACTGATTTAAAATTAATTAGTAAAGAATATTTTCATACTAAGGAGAAAACAGTCAAATTGCAGCTGGGTAGAAGATTGAATAAGGATTGAATAAATTAATTAATAATTAAAAAATCTATCTATCTATCTATCTATCTATCTATCTATCTATCTATCTATCTATCTATCTATCTATCTATCTATCTATCTATCTATCTATCTATCTATCTATCTATCTATCTATCTCTTGTGCATTTGTTAGGTACACTCATCAAACTGCTGTATCTAAGCAGTCAAAACCCCCAAACTGGCTCGCCATCGTGCCTGTGCTCACTGCCCTGCTTGGAGAATCCCGGGTTGAGACATGTGGATAGCCCCAGGGGTCACTCCTCAAATTAATGATGATGTACTCCTCCTCCTTCGCCTCCCTCCCTCCTCCTTCTTCTCTCCTCTCCAGCTGGATCTCTGCCTGCCGGTGACAGGTCGATTGAGAGTGATTGATGACTATCTAGGGGACCTCGGCCAACATAATAATATGATTCCGGCACCTTGCAATAATTGCTTGCTTTCATTTACAGATGAAAGAAGTAATAAAGAGCTGTAAGGACGAAGACGTTTTTGCCTCTGTTAAGTAACTTTTGCCTCGCGTTGATCTTTTTTTTTTCTTAAATATTATTTTCGTGAAGAAGTTGGGGTTTCTGTGGGAGGGTGGGCTCTGTAAGATGTCTGTTCCCTCATTCATTTTGACAAATTGAATTATAGGGGGTTAGTACCTCCAAGCAAATGGCCGCATTAACACAGTGAACGGGGGGGGGCAAAAGGGATCAGCCAGCCCTTTTTAATTTGCATTAACTCTAATGCCACCTCAACATTAACAACCCGTCTGAACCGCTCAAGCATACACTCACTCACACCTCACACACATACGGAGGGCCTACAGCTCCATGTTGTCTTATTAATTTAGACTTTTTTTTTCATTCATTTGAGTTAATGTGAGACGTAGTGCATAAAGGCAGGGCGGGACCCAATTTATATTAAACATCACGCACAGGACGACACGAAAGAGAAAGTGATGACTTGTCGATTTTTATTTATTTATTTATTTATTTGGGGGGGGGGCACAAACACAAACACACGCATATGCATTATAGACCAACCAGGGCGGCTAGCTTTGTCTATTTCTATTTGCATACATCTCTACACATATGGGCATACAGAGGTGAGGGGAAATCTGAGAGACGCATCCACTGAACTATAAGCTACAGCTCACATCTCCTTCTCCCTCCCCTCTGGGTGTATACCTTTTCATTATCCACTGCGTTACCCAGTGTTATCAGGCGTCTGTAATAAAATATTTAGGCGCATTACTGTATGCTTTTAGACGGAAAATGAAGGAGGTTCATGCTTGTTTAGCGTTTAAAGATTAAAAGAGAAGCTTCTATTTTTTTTCTCCCTCTTCTTTCCAGATGTGAAAAAGCTGGGATGTTGTGTATTTTAAGTGGAGCAAGCAGGGGGAAGATGTTATTCCATTTTAGGGCAACGGGGCAATGCTTATGGTCTGATTGCATTTTCTTTGGTCGCTTCCCTTTTTAGTAAAGACAAACATGAAAATCAGCAAAGAATTTCTTTTTTTTTATCAGTTGCTAATAATACAGATTAATGAGCCACTTGAAGGTGGCTTTACTGTACAGATTAGGATAGATAGCTATGTTCAATAGTCACCTAGTGTAGGAGTATCCATCATTTACACAGAGCAACATAAATCAACCCCTTCACTCAAATTAGACTATACATCACTGTATCACAATTTGCTCTGCATAAGAATACCCACAAAAAGCTTTAAATTGTGCTCATTCAGTTAAATTTTCAAGTTTGACAGGTGGGATCAGCCCAAACTACTGTAATTTGAATAATCTTTAGTTTAACTTTGAATTAAACCTGATAACTTGCATCGACTTTCCAACGGAACTCATAATGCAAAGTGTCACTTTCCTGATAATCTGCCATTGATTAATGAGCCAAGAGGAGGAGAGTGTGTGGAAGATATATGTGTGTGAATGTTTATGCGTGAAAGACACACACACACACACACACACACACACACACACACACACACACACACACACACACGTACACAAAGAGAGAAAGGAGGGTGGAAGCTGAGTTTACAAACTGAACTATTTTGTGCATTTGTTAAAGCCATTTGACAGTCTTCTGTTTGAGATTATGTGAAGTAATTAGCTTGAGTTTTAAATAGTAGAGCAAGTAGTTCAGCCATCTTTCAATCTACATTGTCTGGATCTGTAACCACAAAAAACAACAACAACAAAAAAAAACACACAAAAAAAAACCAAGAAAAAGTTTTATGTTGTCAAAATTTGCACTAAAAATAGATGCATCAATTATGGACTTAACTTTTATTCCTCCACACATGAAACAGAGTTAATCATTTTAATATAAAATCATGTATAACAGCATGCTGGAATGCAACATCCTTTACTGAAGTCATATGATCTCAACAACTTTGGAGCAATTTAAATATGAGTATTTGCACATATTGGTACAAAAAAATTCAGAACACTCTCCCTAAAAAGACACAGGCGATATTTGTAGAACAAGACAAAAATATGTTTTTTTTTTAATGTAATGTCATTTTTAATATTTTTTTCTGAGAAGAATTTGTTTAACTTTGAATGAGCAGTTTATGTTCCAAGACTGAAGCATCTGAGGCAAAATGTGTAAGTTCTGTTCATAAAATGAGAACTGACTTAGATCTGAGACAGGAAACTTGTCTGAATCAAGTGTGGTTCAGTGATAGTTCTGATGTTAACCTCTGCCATGTTCAAACTCCCCAACGTGGGTTAAGATGAGGTGAACGAACTCAGTTGATCAGCTTCTTTTTTAATCTTCTCTTCTCTTCTCTTCTCTTCTCTTCTCTTCTCTTCTCTTCTCTTCTCTTCTCTTCTCTTCTCTTCTCTTTCTCTTCTCTTCTCTTCTCTTCTCTTCTCTTCTCTTCTCTTCTGGGGATGAAAATGGAATGTTTATCCATAATGACGCCTCATAATTTTAAAGGTGGACTTCTTTTTGTTACAATATAGAATGCTTTTTGTTTCACCTCATGTGGACAATGCTGCAGTGCTCTGATGTTTTCTGGTTGACTGTCTCATTCACTGTTTTTTTCAGTCAGCAGTGTAGAACCCAATGGTGACCTCAATAGTTGAAGACAGCTGCACAGGCAAACTCGCTCTATGACATGAAGCCCTGAGCAACTCCCAGGCTTTCCAGTAGTGTCCATGTTTCTTTTTCTGTAGTTGTAGAAATATGTTTAAGCATTTTTACACGGTAGCATTCAAACAGAATGCTTGTCCAGCACAACTTTAGTCTAGCTACTGTCCACGCTTGGTGTCCAAATGGAATATTGATCTCAAAAAATTTCTTATTTCTATTCTATAATCATAGAACCATTTCCACCCATTTATCTTTTGGCTGTAAAGCCCAAAAGTATTTTTTATTATGTAAGTCGCATAGAAAGCTTGGCTTCTTCAAGTACTTGGTATAAAAAAATATGACTTCTTTGTTGTTACCAGCAATGTCTTGGTGGATTGTGCACTGTGACCAACATTCTAATGCTTTACAAAATGAGTGGCTTTTGAAATTGATTCCTTCAAAGTACTGTTTATCACGTTAACTCTGTGAATATATCAGTGAAGTAGTCGTGGACATCTGTAATAGGACAAATATGTCTGTAAAAGACAAGATGGAGAATAAGCTGGTAAAAAGCAACTTACATGAAGTTTTTCTTCCTTTCTTTCTTTCATGATTTCTTTCTTTCTCCTTACTGAGAAACTAAATAATAAACCTTTTTTTTTTTTTTTTAACTGGAGACATGTTTGCTTGTCACAGTGGGTAAAGTTAATGATGGCTCAGTTCCATTAAGAGTCCCAGTAAGCCATGACAATGAACCAGCATGACCAAAAGCAAGACCTCCCCTAAGTGGAATCCAGTGTGTTTTCCCTACTGTGATAAGTCAAAATGTCTGCTGTGATAAAGGTCTATTGATGTTTCTGGGATAAATTATAGTATAAGGAATAGTGTAGCAGGCTTTTTTATTAATTAAAATGTTTTGATCAACTTTCATTAAAAATATGAGAGGATGCTGCCTTATAACAGCGTAATATCTGGACTGTCTATGCTGTTAATTAAAGCAGCCCTCTGTCTGCTCCTTTTCCCGGGTATTTACAGCTGGCTAAAATGTTATGCAAAAGACGACATTTGTAAGATGTAATCTATGAGCTGTAATCGAAAGCATTACAAAACTCAAAGAACTGATTGCGAACTGTAATGTCTGCTAATGTCGCACAACTGTATGAAGCAACACTTTAGTCACTCATTATGTAGTGGGATTGATTTTATGCTACTTACTGCATTACGCATATCATGAAGATGGACTCTGATGAATTATGCAAATTATGCAGAATTAGCACCTTGTATCCAAGCAGGGTACAAAGCAATGATGGTAAAATCCAGTGAAATGGAGCTTCCACTTTTTAAAACTAACATGATAATATGCTTGAGATGAGTGTACCCGACCCTCTACTTCGCAGTCTTCCTCTAGCTCCCATCTCTCCGGGTGTTAGTCCTCTTCAGCCTCTCTAAGAGGTTTAACATGTCAAAGTTCTCTCAGCTCATTCATAATTGATCACCACAACGGGAGCATCTTCACTGCACTTAGTTAACTAGCTATCTGCAGGTGTTCCCTTAGCAACTGGCCAGGCACTGAAACACGGAAGGACTGTATGTAGACTCCCAGTGTCCCCAAAATGGGAACCCATTGCGTCTTGTAAATCCTGGTGTTGGCCCCGTGTTCGCTGGTTGTGTTCTTGGACACACTATGTATGTATGCCCATTATGCAGACAAGGACATGGGTGAACACAATCAAATGTCTTGTAACACAGACATTTGTGCTTGGTCCTGTTTTGCTATCCCTGTAAATGGAAAGCAAAAAACAAATGAAAAAAGTGTTAGAGATCATTTTTACAACAACTGACTTTATTCTAATACTTTATTTTATTTTTTTTAGATATTTAGTTGCTACTCTTTTTTAATTGTTGCTTAGGCGATAAGATCCTATGCTTAACTGGATACTCAGTGGAACCAATGTAACAGTAATCCTGATACTATAACACTTTACTATGATACAAGGAAGTGGAAAACTGCAAGGACAAAAAATGACCCTACCTCAAAGTCCCAAAGCCTGCAGTTTCAAGAATGGACAATAGAAGCTGTCTCCAGAAGATCACGATGGGTCACCAGCCTTTAGATCACAGATAAATATGTTTACAGTCATGCTTATGAATCAGTCTTGGTCTCTAAAATGAATTTTTTTCCTTGTGACATTTAAATTTTATGAAAGCGTTGAGCACCTTTAGTGTCCTAGCTGCTAAATTTTAACACAGCTAATTCTGAGTAGCTAAACAGCTTGATGATGTTTGGTATACTGACATATGAAAAAAAGAAAATAAGAAAGAAAAACAAAACAAGTGGTGCACAGCACAACAAACCCCGCCTCACTCTCCCAACATTTAATCACAGAGATAACAGACAGGTCCTATTGTCCATGCTCATAATTTTCCAAAGCTTAAAAAGTTTAACTAAAATAGCTTTCATTTTATGGTCGTGTTTATTTGTTGTAAAAGCTTTTGTGAAAATATGCCATTTGTCGGGTGGGCGATAATAGGGGAACTGAGTCATAGAGAGTCAAAAGTTGTGTCATATATTCACATATGAGGATCATATCACGATCAGATGTTACATGATTAGCTTCTTACTGCAACAAATGAGTATGATTCTACTTTTTTTTTTTTTTGTACCTGAGATATGGCCAAAAATATGCATTAAAAGGAGTTTCTTATGTTTAATTCAAGCAGCTTGCAAATCCAGATTCTGGATCAGATCCAGTTGGCGGTTGGTTTGGGACTAGCTCTTGGCCCTCCACAACTGTGTACTGAATATCAGATGAATCTGATAGGCTTTAAGGGAGATATAATTTAAAAAAAAATTTTGCTCTATGTGGAGTCCAGGTTATAATTGACCTTTTTTGACAAATTTATTTAGCTTTGTAGCTTTTACCTTCATATTTCACCTTAAAATGTCTTTACCTTGCCTTGTTTGGTATCTTCTTTTTTTCAGCTCAGCCTCATAGGTGACTGTACAGTTCTTGTTTTCATTTCGACACTTTATGAACCCATTGGACCTGAAAATCACACAAAAAACATAAAATCCGAGTAGAAAAAAAGTATATATTTTTTAACAAACTATTTTTATAATTAAATACAAATCTAAGTTGTATTATTCAAAAATGTATGTATAAATTTAGCAAACAGCAAAGTTATATTAAACTATTTAAAATCTAGGCAATGCCTCAGGTTTTGTACAACTATTTACAGAACAACCATGTGTCACAATAAGATTTGTGCCACTTCAAAAAACAGTTCCTGTCCACCACAAGACAGAGGGGCACATCACAGGCCTGACACTGACACTGTGCCGCTCCGCAACATATTTTTTCTTGGTCATTGGATGCTTATTATACCATCATACTATTTTTGACTCTACTATCTTTTAACATTAATCTGTTCCCTAGAGTACATATATATGTACTAGATATACTGTCTACATCTACAGTGCCATAAAAAAGTATTTCTTAATTTCTTAAGTTTCTTAATTTCTTAAGTTTTGTATATTTGCCACATTTAAATGTTTCAAATCCTCAGAAATTTCAGACAAAGATAACCTGAGTGAATAGAAAATGCAGTTTTTAAATGCTGATTTAATTTATTGAGCAAAAAAAGTTATCCAAACCTGCAGTTGTTGCTTGAGTGCAACAACTGCAATCAAGCATTTGTGACACATCACTGTGGAGGAATTTTGGCCCACTCTTGTTTGGAGAACTGTTTTAATTCAGTCACTCATTCAGTCATTCAGGGTTTTTGAGCATAAACAGCCTGTTTAAGGTCATGCCAAATTATCTCAATCAGAACTTTGACTAGGCCACTCCAAAACCTTAATTCTTTTTTTTTTTTTTGAGGCATTCAGAGTTGGACTTGCTGGTGTGTTTGTCCTGCTGCAAACCCCAAGTATGTTTAAGCTTCAGGGGACTAACTGATAGCTGAACATTCTCCTTCAGGGTTTTTGAGTAGAGAGAAGAATTCATGGTTCCATCAAAGCAGCCTCAGAGCATCACACTACCACCACCATATTTGACTGTTGGTATAATTTTCTTTTTTATTAAGGGCTGTGTTAGTTTATGCCAGATGTAACAGGACTCAAACCTTCCAAAAAGTTCAGCTTTGGTCTTCAGTTTACAGAATACTTTCCCCAAAGTCCTGGGGATCATCAATATGATTTTTGGCAAATGTAAGAGGAGCCTTTGTGTTGTTTTTGATCAGCAGTGGGTTTTTTTTTTCGTTACTGAACTTATCCATGAATGCCATTTTTGCCCAGTCTCTTTCTAATGTGAGTCATAAACACTGACTTTAACTGAGACAAGTAAAGCCTGCAATTCTTTAGATGTTGTTATGAATTCTTTTGCAATCTCCTCAATGCGCTCTTGGAGTAATTTTGGTACGCTGGCCGCTCCTGGGAAGGTTCACCACTGTTCCAGGTTTTCTCCATTTGTGGATAATGGCTCTCACTGTGGTTCACTGGAGTCCCAAAGCATTAGAAATGACTTTGTAACCCTTTCCAGACTGACAGATGTCAATGGCTTTGTTTCTCAGTTGTTTCTTTAGATTCTGGCTTGGTGATCTTTTAGCCTTCCTCACTTTGTCAGATAGATTCTTTTTAAGTGTTTTTGTGATTCAACAGGTCTGGCAGCAATCAGACCTGGATGTGGCTAGTAAAACTGAGCTCAGCTTTCTAAAAAATTTGGTTAATCACAGTTAATTCATTGAGGAAATTACTTTTTCACACAGGGCCAAATAGGTTTGGATAGCCTTTTCCCTTAATAACTGAAATCATCATTTAAAACTGCATTGTGTATTTACTTGGGCTTGACTAATATTAACATTTCTGATGATCTCAAACATTTAACTGTGACAAATATGCAAAAAAACAAAGAAATCAGCAATGGGGCACTGTATGTATCTAATAATGATAAAGCTTTCTTTCGCTGTCCTTCTTAGTAAGGAAAATGCAAACAGGCTCCCCAGCCAGACAATGACACTTGTCAATCAATGTGTGTGTGTGTGTGTGTGTGTATGTGTGTGTGTGTGTGTGTGTGTGTGTGTGTGTGTGTTTACCTGCATGTGTCACTACCAGCAGACCATCATGTCATACACTGGAATCACGCTGATCATAGCAGGTTGCACATACACACACACACACACACACACACACACACACACACACACACACACACACACACACACACATACAAACACACTCCAGTTGGCTGATTTTCTTGTTGTGGCAGACCCCAGACCAGAAAACTGACTTCCTTGACTACTCCAACACCTGCGACCAGCAATAGTACAGCCAATCCAGCTGCAACCATGTGCAGCCACCAGTTAATCAGTTATTGAATATATTTTCACCATTCAAAATGTGCAAGTATACATATATATATATATATATGGCATATGTGTGTGTGTGATTGCTGATTGCTGCTTTGATGGTTATAAGAAAGTTTAAAAAAGTGTCTCTTACCTCTAAATGCACATGTGTGCTCATTTTCATTCAATAAAACAAACAAATGATATAGAGATAAGAGATATAATATATAGTTAACAGTAATCTTATGTTCAGCTTCATGCTGTTGTGTGGAAATGTAAATGTCAAAATAATTTTTGCATATTTTTTTATGTACTTGAGTACCTGATGACATTAGCCCAAGTCTTACAGAGACTTCCGTACCTGGGAGAGTTTGCACAATGTTCAAATACAGTCTTAAGAATAATGGAAACAATGTCAGTACATCTGTTAAGACATGTCTAAGCTCTGATTTTTAAAAAAAATATAATTCCTTGACTTGTGGTGTTGATTTCTCCCATTCTCTCTGTCTAGAAATAACCAGAACAAGAATCAACAGAAATGGCCCTTTTTCCATTTTCTTCCACCATTTTCCATTTGTTTGTTCTTGTGATGCACATGGATATTATAAAGTCATGATCCTCTTTCAATATTCACCTACATAATAGAACTAGTACATCGAGTGTAGCTGTGTTAAGGGGCAGAGAATGTGTTGTAGGAAGTGATTATGTTCTTGAAGACAATGCAGCCTATGCAGGCACTTACAATTATTTATTCATTATGCATCCACTAAAACACAAATGCACTTTATTGTCTCATTCTGCATCTTATTTTACCCATAAACCAGAAAATGGGCTGAGTTTCTAATGAAAGAGCCATGTTAATATCAAGGCAGATAAGGGCTGGCATGTGCAGACGGGAGCACAATGTGGAAACCCAATCACAAGTTCTTTCAATCACTCAAAACCAGAACAAGAGAAATGAATGCATTTGAATATTTTCCTCTACCTGGACATATTAAAACTATACAATTTTAATACCTATTTAACATGCAGCAGCTTTTTGAGCCTCTCATTTTTGCAGTTCTGCATAAAAAGCAGGCAGGTAATGCAGGACTAACTGTGGCAGTTTTGGGTCTGACATGGTTTTTCAACCAGGCGCTTCTGCAGTATTCCATGGCTTTAATCGCTGCATTAAGGTCTTACTCACCAAGTGGACTGGTCTCATCTTCTTTCTGTTGCCTTCATTGTGGTCCAAAAAATTTGACTGCATAAAGTGTTCTTTGCAATATATGATTCAGTACTTTATTTCCTTATTTGGAGAAGATTTTGGTATATATTGGCTAACAATTTGTGAACTGTAAAGATAATTAGCATATGATATTTTCTTATAACTTCTCATCTTTAATAAATATTATAAATTTAGGCACATTAAGGACTGACAAAGTTAAATGGCAATTTGAGGTGACTTTGGATTTGCTTGTACACCAAATTAATAGTGCTTTAGACTGATAATGTGTCTAGTCTTTTTCTTTGTATGACACATAGTGAACTGCAATTCATCCATAACCTCTGACTCCTTGTAATGTTTATGTGCCTGAGAAGGCATGCAGTCAATGTACCAACAATTAAGCTTTGTTTTTGTTCAACACCTGATATTGAATTTGGACAATAGTTGGATTGGGACCTTTAGGTCACCTAAGACTAGACCTGTTAACTTAATAGGACTTGCAGCCTAAGAGGCATCAGCTGACACAGCCTTTAAAGTCCAGCGGTCGAATTAATGCCAGTAAATTAAGGCTAAACTTTGCTTTGCTTCATGTGTGTCCACACCTTTAGGCTTGGGGGTGGGGGCAAACCTGTGCTTCATATAACGTAATTAACCCCCTGAAACACCCTATTGTTTGTTCCTCCAGTGTTGGGGTCACTTTGAAAAACAAAGTAAAGGAGAAAATGAGTGGCGATATGAATATTATGATGGAGTATGGAGAAGAGGGAAGTCATTCCACCCATCCACGTTGCTTTATTTTCCACTCCGCTGATCACATTTGAATATTTTGAAAGGAGTGCCTGTGTTTGCCTTATCATGCATTATTCTGAGGCATTACCTGGGCCTTAACAATGCAATAAAGAAGCCTAGGAAGTCTCTCTCCCTTTTTCACAGAGATGCACAACAATAATAATATTCATACACTACCCGCCTCTAGAAGAGGGATATTTTGTTTAACTTTATAGTCCTTTTAAATATGTGCATGTTAGTAGCAGATATTTACCCACTACAAATGATATTGAGGTTGTATTTAATTATGTCGATACAAGAACAACTTTTTAGAGATGAGTGATATTAACTTCAGCTGGGACATGGACTGTCAATCTGTACGCTACATTTTATACACTATGTGATAATACTAATAACATCATAAAAGGTAATGAATTAAAGCATAGCACAGTTTTACCTGTGTGTAAGCTGCCCTGTGGAGTTTGAGTGATATATATATATATATATATATATATATATATATATATATATATATATATATATATATATATATATATATATATATATATATATATAATGACTGCTAAATTTTTCATTGTTACTGTATCAGCACTGGACAGCCTGCAAACAAAGTTCTTCAAGTCTCCTTGGGCGTAGTTTTTACTTTAACAATTAATTCCCTGTGGCAACCTACAATTACGGTTACAATGCTTTCTTTGCTAACAGGAGTCGAGCATATCTGTGTTGAATTAATTAATTCACTCACGTCTACCTGTACAGTGACACGGACCACCTTCTTGTTTCATATTGCCAGACCTATCTCCACATTACTGCCCACTTCCCTAGTCATTTAAACATGTACACATTCACAGCAAGTTAGAAAAGGTATCCCATTATTGCCTTATCTTTAACTTCCTTCATTAGGCTGTACAATGCTCCCAACATATGCTTTTGGCCTAAATAATAAAAGAGAACAATCTGCATGCAGTCCTGCCAAGCAACGCGACAGCTGAACTCTGGTATTGCATTGTTTTATTCTATAGATAGACAGCTACTTAAAGAGAGGTGCACAAGGGATCTTTGTCCTGCCAGTCAAAAGATTTCTGGAGAATCAATGTGGAAATTTAGATATTTGCATGTTCATGTGACACTGCTCCACTATTGCTCCCTCTGTTCTTTTTGCCCCAGTGCACACAGACAAATAATATGTATTGCCCTTTGCCCTGTGTCTCAAAAATATTTGAGCTGATCCAAAATAAATAAATAAAAGTAAAGTCGCTTTTTGTGTGGAGATAGTAGAGGGAAATAAGAGAGTATCCTTGCTGGGTGATGGAAATTTCTGGCTCGCGGGGTTACACCTTTCTTTTACACCTTACTTTCCCCAAATACAAAAAAAAAAAAGAAAAAAGAAAAAAAATATTTGTGTGACATTAGTCTTTGAACAAGTCTAGTGCCCTGAAACCATGAATAGAAATACACTCCCTGCTTTCACCCTGACCCTGAGTCCAATAGCCCATGGCCATTACTGTCACACACCCACAAAGGGTCAACTCTCGAACCCCCCAGAATAAAACCTTTTCTACCTTTTAGAGAGAGGTGGCGGTGGGGTTAGGGTGCAGTAGACAAATGAAAAAAAAAAAGAAAACCAGAAAGAGCCATTCCCGTATATGATGAGCTGTTGTCTGTCTCTTTGATGTTGCCAGAAGCCTTGATGCTTTTTGTCTAGCCTCTGGACCTATTTTACGACCTTCTCTCCATCCTTCTCCCTCGATATTTCTCACTTTTGCTCCATCTATTTCCCTTATTCTCCCCATCACTCTTCCTCTACTGTGTTTTTCTGCCTCTCCTCTCTCTCTCTCTCTCTTTACCCACTTTTTCTTCAGAAGGCTAAGGATTCCTGCTGCCCCTCTGAGAGAAGTGTGTGAAAATGCACAATGCAGGTCCCCCAGTGTGCCCACCCCAGTACAGAGTGTGAGAAGAGGGCCCTGCATTTGATGCCTGACTGACCAAATCTTCTGCCAGATAGCTAGGCCTTTCTATTCCCAGAGCGCACTGAGAGCGTGGCCAGAAGTGGTGCGGAAGGAGAGGGGAAGGCACAGTAATTGTATCAAAGTCTGTAGAGATTGCCCCACCATCACCCAGACCTCCCCACCCCCCACCCAGACCCCACCACTCCTACACACACACACACACACACACACACACACACACACACACACACACACACACACACACACACACCATCCTAAACCGCTCCTGAATCGCTTCTCAGTTAAAAGGAAAAGGGTCCCTGGGCAACAAGAAGCAACTTCTCTCTAGAATAACCAAAAAACAGTGTGCACTCATATATGAATAACGTTCAATTTATCACATGAAAGCCCATTTATTGAATACAACACCTTGGTCTGTCCCCAATTCCATCTATTTTTCAACGCACCAATGAAAAAAAAGAGAGAGAGAAATAAGAGCCGAGTTTAATTCCCAAAGTTACTTTTGGATTGTGTTTTGTGCAGGAAATCCATACAGTAAACACAGATTTTTTTGTAGTAAAATTGTCATGACAACAACAACCTTTATATATTTGAGGTTTAGAGCAAGAATTTTATACATTTTGCATTTCATCCTGTGTACCTCCTGCTTCTTAGACACTTCATTTCCTCAAATTTTTGCTAAACACATCAACCCACTGGTGACACCAAGAAATGAGCAAAACATTTGTCTACAATTATTTTAAGTATCAAAGATTAATGTTAAAAACATACAATAACAGTGCTGGACAGAACAATGGGCCCAAGTGAGTGACGCCCTCCAGAGACTGCTATTGTAAAGCTAAGTATTTCATCAGTTTACTGAGAGAGAAGTTCAGAGGCCCCAGGAGAAAATGCCATCAACTTCACGAGACTGTCAAAACTCGGGGGTTTCTACCTACACATCTTTGGATTCTCTGTGTACAAGAATGACTATGTTGATTAGTGTACACCTGTATGCTTCAAGAGACAAACCTATTCCTTAAAATAAATTTTATCCCAGAATAATCAATGACCCATGGCAGCATGTAGATCACAGGTTAAAAAAAAAAGTGTTATTAAAAAATATCCAGCATGAAACAAATGGCAGTTTAAGAACCATTACCATTTCACTGAACACAGCCCCTCATGGAGTGTGCTGCCTTGCAGCTCACATGTTTTGAAAAGGTTTTATCTAGGGTGTGACATTGTTGTCATAACCAAAAACATTTGCTATAGAAATTAAACAGATGCCATGCATTTCACAAATCCAAACCATGCTCAGCAGGGCAATAATTCAGCTTAGTTTTCTTTCAAATGTGTGAAAGGGAACCAGATATTAAACCAAGCAGAACATGCACATTTCTTGCTAAAATGACAGGATACTTGAAAATGTAACAGCATTTCACTCCTCTCAAATTGGCACACAGCTCAAGTAGGCTGGCTGAGAACAAACCTCTGTCTTGCTTTGCCAAAGTCAGTACCAAGCACAATGCTTAGTCTTGGCTTAAAAGATAACACTCTCTAAAATCCCATCAGTGTGTTCAAATGAGGAAGCTCCCACTGTGGGGCAGAAGGCTCTATAGCCAACATCACACTCTTTCTGTAAAATGGTGCAAACCAATGTACATATCCATTCCTATCCAGTGAATACAGAGTCATACCATCCAAATTAGCTGGAGGATAGTCGTTTCTCTTGGACGAAGATGTTTCGGAGGGTAACTGAACAGTATTTTCTGCGAACTCCCCATCCATTTCAAAGGGCCATGCACAGCACTGCACATTTTCTGCATCCCTTCCAATTCATTACCCCCTCGCCCACATGTATTATTCTGCCCGCTACTCATTCCCTCTTGTCTCTGGGGGCAAATTTATTGGTTGAAGCATTTTGACTCCATTTACCTTTTAAAAGCTACCGTTTAAAGCTCAATATTTTCACTCTGAACTCTATTCCTCGATAGCATGGGATCTATGTGTGCCTTCCTTCTGCTTTGATGAGCACTGTAAGTTTTTTTCCATTTTTTGTGCAGTTTATGCAGCTTATTTTAAAAGAAAAAAAATGCTACACTATTTTTCAATGGAATGACTGAATCGTTTCTTTTAATATTCTTGATTCAATTTCCATTAGATATCCTGCATTCTTGCTGAGTTTGATCAGACTCAACAGTGTGTGAGCCTAAATGACATGTCTGTCCCCATTTCTCACTTCCTCGAAATAGTCGGAGAGATGGCTAACATTGTGCATATTTCAAATGGATTTAAGCAGTGTCCTGGGAGTTCTTTAAGAGCCCGTCATATTTATGAGGATGGCATATTATCGGCATCAGGAGAGTGTCACAGAAGCTCAGAGAGAAGATGACTCAAATTGTTGCTGGCATTGGAGAAAGCACTACAGTAGTGTCCCTTCCACGCAACAGGATGATCACAAAGTCTGAACACAGACTGCTAAAAAGAGGAGGGTAGCAATACTTTAACACCCACCATCAACAACATAGGTTCAGATTTATTTATATATATGTATATATATATATATATATATATATATATATATATATATATATATATATATATATATAATTGGTATAAGATTAGCAAGATTTTATACTTATTATTATAATTATTATTTTATACTTACTATTAGTAAGTATTTTATACTTATTCAAACTATCACCATGTCACGTGACATATCAACAATAATAATTTGCTTATTAAAGTGCATGCTGACTCTCAACTTTAAAAACTTGACAAAACCATTAATTACTTAATCTAAAAGTGAAGTGTTAGGAGAGTCCAAATAACTCCAAATGTAAACTCTTTCTAACACTAACTGTTTTAATACCATTCTAAAGTAGGGTCTTGTTCAATGCAAATTTACTTGCAATTTCACACTTAGTATGTTTAAATCAGATTTAATTAAAACAAACAAAAAACATCCTGGCTTATTATCAGTAAACAGCAGTTAGGCTGTAGGACCATGGTTGCGCATTGGTCCTGTGCAGAGCTTTGCAGACTATTGTCTACATGTTGTAGCTGTGTACTGCTACCAGGGGGTAGTGTCAAAAATATCTGGAACAACTGATGTGTGTTCTGATCCTGTTTGCACTGTTGTTGGTACTGCAACTTAACTCCATTCATGGAAACAGAAGACAGAAGTAATAACATATGAAGAAGTTCTTTGTATTTAACTGAAAGCATATGTTAAAAATGATGAATGTTTTCACTTGTCTACTTTACTTCCTAGCTGACTAATTGTTAAATATTATTGCATCTTTAGTTATCAAAATATTTAGCATTAAATGACAATGATGAGTGTTAAAATAATTTTCATAACCTTTCTTTTAGTAAAAGTAACAAAACCACACTATAAAAATACCTTACTGTACACAAACTATGTATTTTGGGCACATTTTACTTAAAGTTTTTAAAAATTTAAAAATTGAAGTAGTTAAATTCCTGCAGATAATCTACCCCAGTATTGTTTTATGGATCTGCCGCAGATGTTTGAAGTTCTGGTTAAATACTTTATTCTGTTCAATTTACAGTAATGCATCATGTTCTGTAAAATCATGTCTGTAGTGTGGTTGTCCTCTAAGGACCACACAGCTTTTAATGAACTCAGAAACATTTTAAAAAGCATATTAAATATATTAGTAAAATGACAAATAAACTCACAGCTGAAATAAGAGGCTTGAGTATTGCATGACATGGTAAAGAAAGAAAGAAAGAAAGAAAGAAAGAAAGAAAGAAAGAAAGAAAGAAAGAAAGAAAGAAAGAAAGAAAGAAAGAAAGAAAGAAAGAAAGAAAGATGGTTAAGGGTAGCAGAATTGGTCAACCAAGTTATTTCTTACACGTGTGTTAATCAGTAAATGCTGGTGAGCACCTGTTGAACTTGCCTGTTTTATTAAATAGGACAGTGCAGGAGTTGATGCCCCCTCTCCACTGAAAGGCAAAGACTTTCCTTGCTGATATGCAAAATGAGTTATTAAAACTCTCTTCACAGTACAATCTCACTGTTCTATGTCACATGTTGGCCAAGGGGATCAGTGGGAGAAAAGTTATCTGTTATGATGATAGATTACAGAGTAATTTGCTCATTTACTTGCTAATATTACACATATCTGTGCATGAGAGCAGTGCAAGCAGAGCCCAGAGCAACTTGTCAAACACAGTGGTCTCCTCTCAGTTTCCTCTCAAACACCAAATGGTTATCTACAGTGTGTGTGCACAAAACCAGGAAAAGATGCTGGCCTCAGCCACAGCTTTCCCTGGTCTAGGCTTTGTTAATGGGACATTGACTTGCCCATGAAAACGACAGAAACAATAGATTCCAATGGCTCGAAGTAAAGCAGAGGCAAGCCTGCTTCCAGAGACAATAGCTAGCTGCAGCAATAATTTACTGGATGGATGCAAACAGGCAATCTAAGATTCTTTACAGGACAGAACACCATTTGAGATGTAAAAGAAAGATCACTTTCACTTTGGTTTTAATTGTCTATTTTTAGATTTCATAGTGCAAACTCTCCTTGGCTTTTTTTGCCCTGACTGGATGCCACTGCGTTGATGGGATTAAAAAAAAAAAAAAATTGCACTTCTTCCTCTTCCTGTTTAGCTCTGCTTTCTGCTGTCAATTTCTTTCTGTTCAAACCCTGTTTTCAGCCAACATTCTACATAAGCATGGTCTTCCTGATCCCCTCCGGGCTACGCGTTGTTGTTTTTCTGGAGGACTACATGCATGTCTGAGTAGATTGCATAGCCAAAATCTTTCACTTCACATAGCTAAATGCCTACACAAATGGCCACAAATGCATTATCATGAACTCTGCTTTAGGCATTAATAATGGCTTTACAGTCACTAATGAATGTCCTGGATATTTATAGTTTGTATGCTATTAAGTAATGGTCCACATATTTGTACCTTAATATAAACTGTAACCAAACCTTTTTGTGATATGTGTTTGTTACATGCTATAATAGTGCCATTCCACTATTTATGTTAGATCAGACCAGTTAAATAAGCTGTTTTTCCTTTTGACTTTCTCAGACTGAGCAAGTTTGGTTCATAGTTAAATTGACAAATCCACATCTGTTCATACACTCTAGAAAGCCAATTAATAGGGTAGCCATTTTTGAGTTTTTTCTGCCCAGGGAGTGAAGTGTCCAAATAGAGATGGGTTATGCATTGTTAGTAGAGTTCATTGTTTGGCCAATTCAAAAGTTTAACTGTCCCAAGATGGGACCGTGTGTAAGATTACAAGTGTTCACACAGTCGTATACATTTACTCTTATACACAAAAGCACACACAGCAAGCCAAGGCTACAGCAGTTCATTGGCAGGACAGAGACATAAATCTTGGTGCCCCGAGGACAGGTGTTGGAACCAGGGAGGGAGAAGTTTAAAGGCCCCCACACAGCAGCTTTGATTCATTGTAATTGTCACAGTACAGTGGAGAACAGCACACTTACCTCTCTACAGAGACCACCGACTGTTCAAACATCCTAGAAAGTTTACCTTAGAACTTGTTCAGTGGGATGTAGTTGCAGTCGGTAGGAATCAAATGGATGAATCTGTTCTGATGTAAAAACAAACAAACAAACAAGCAAGAAGCACACACAAAACAAAACTTGCATTACAAAACATATTTTTTAATTATTATAATTTTAGGGCTTACAATATTTTTGATTCATTTTATTAAGTGCTTACTATAATAATGAGTGAGTGTAGCACAATCTGCCACTAAGATTGTTTTGCACCCAAAAGGGTAACTGCAGTCATTATAGAACTTTCTAAACGTGATTATATAGACCGTCCAATCTCAGAGATATGATGCAGCAGAAAAGCAGAATTCCTAAAAGAAAGAAATAAACTTCACTAGTTGAAGCTGCCATGTGTCCAGTGACAAACTAAAATTTTGTATATGTATGTTTAGAGGCATTTGAAAAATAAGCCAAAGATGGAAGAAGCGCAAAGGAAAAAGATAGACTACACATACATGAATTGATAAATTACTTTCATTATTCATGTTTGGTTCTTGTGATGAGTTATATCCTGGAGATCCATAACATGATTGACATGCAGGAACGTTGGTGAACAATGCTGAATTTGTCCAAGCAGGCCCTGATTGCATCAGTCACACCTGGTGACTGCCTTGGGCTTACCAGCCTGTAATTTCATGGCTCAAAAGTACAATGTCTCATTCTGTCAACATTTGCTCCTGATGGAGGCTTGCACCTTTCCTGTGGAATCCGGTATGCCCTCCTGCTATTTTTGATTTGAGGAGAATGTAGCACAATGCATTCACAGGAACTTTAATTTTGTGTAAGCCTTTTTATCTATTGTGTCATGGAGAGAAAGAGACTTTAAAGTGGTCTACAGTATTTTGGGTACTTAAATTATTAAAATTTAATTAAGAATCCAGCCTCTCTCTCTTTTCTCTCTCTCGCTCTCCTTTTCTCTGCTGATTGTATGGTATATTATTGCATTCACCATCCACAAATGAAAAGTCAACCACAAGGACTCTACAAGAACACACTGCTTCATGCATCATAAACAATATTCATTTATCACCACTTTTTTCTCCTTGCCTAATGATTAAGCTAACCACTTTACTGACTGCCCCATCCTACTATCGGTATCTAAGAAATAATTAACTATAAGATATGCCTCTCTTTGTTCAATCATTGTGTTAATGGGTTTCAGATAATCGATATGCATATAGTTGTACATTTAAATTAGGATCAATGCACTTTGCATAAGTAATACTTTATGCTAACAAGACATGTCATTAGGTAATTTAGGAACGGTATTTAAGTATCTAGATGAGTTTAATGTAAGGGCCTGAGGAATTCATGTGATTTGGCTAAATGTATTTGATATTCACAGTTATTGTACTCTATAGTAAACACTTCACTAAATCACATATATTGAAAATTAACTTACTTACTGTTTTATTGTAAACATCATTATTTATTAAATTTTTCATCAACCACTGCACTTACTCCTATGGGGTTTTAATCAGTTACTCATGGAAAAACACAGAGCAACCTTTTAATTGCATTCAAAACATGAGAGCGTTTAAATGTGTCTGAATGTCATGTTGGACTTTACAATTCACAAGTGGCAAAGAGCCAGGGGCAACAGTGGCAGGAGTTCAAAGGTTAGGCAAAGTGCGGCGCTTTATTACTGGTGGAGAAGTCATTTTCTATCAGTCGATTTCAAATGATCATAGGCCCCAGAGGGCATTGATGCTTTATTATCGTCTCCTTCAAACCAATCTAAGAACACAGGTTAAAAAAAGCAAAACAAAACAAAACAAAAAAAAAAAAAAAAAAAAGGAGGGAGTTAAATTTCATTTATGGATTAACACATTTAATTGCTGTGATGGTATTTAAAACATTCACATTAGAAACAAAAAATAAATAAATAAAACCACATTGTCTAAATATTTTTGAGGAAAATACACCATAAACACATCTCTCATACACATCTCATTATTTACAAGAGTTTATTTGATAAAGTCGTCAGTAAATAATCGTCCCTGCTGGAAAAAGCAGGTAGGTGTGTGCATAGTGAAATGCCATGTGTGTTCATTCAAGAATATGTGTGTCCTTGTGTGTTTCTCTGCTTTGACAAAGGAGCCCTCTTTAGATTTGCCACTGATGGCGTGTCACGCTGAAATAGATCCCCCTCAGCACTGACACCAGAAGTCAGACTGCTTGATGGTTCCCAACTTGGGTTGCCTGTCCTTGATTGACGGTTGGTAGATTGCTTGCCGACCAAACATGAGTGTGAGGAAGACACAGGCTAGTCAATACCACCACCCCCCACTTGCCCCACCTCCATCCAATCTGTTTTAATGTATGTGCTTGCATAGAGAACAAATACCACCAAACACACAAACACACACATTGCTCTTATCAAAGTTAACTTTTTGTATGCTTGATTTAAGCTGCACTTAGTTTATTGGAGATATATATCTTTTTTTCATGTGTAAGTGTATAGACCATTTACACAAAGGAATATGTGAATATGAGAAAAAAGAAGAAAATGAAAAATAATATGATTAAGCAAGGCTAAAGATTAAAAGAAAATCTGTTTATAATGTATTAGAACCCACTCAAGTTATAATTTTTGCTTATTTTAGTTAAGAAATATGTGATTTATAGTAAATCACATATGCTTAGGCACCACACTTACATTTCCACTTGTCTAGATGACACACACACACACACATAGACTAGTGAACTGAGGCCATCATCAAATCACGCTGAGCATTGTTACATTTGAACAGGAGAGTCAGTGGGCCAGAAAGACCCTGTGTAAGTCTGAGAGCGGGTAAGAGACGGAGCAGTGCTCTCTCTCTCTCTCTGTGTGTGTGTGTGTGTGTGTGTGTCTGCGTATGTATGTGTGGTGTTTTTATGGTGGAGGAGTAGGGTGGGGCAGATGATGGAGAGAAAGAGTGAAGTACGAGGCAAGAGCAAGGCCAGATGGGGAGAAAGGGAAAAGAAAGAAATGGCCACTAGACGCAGAAGAGGGAAAAGTGAGAAGGAAAGAAAGTGTGGCAAAAAACTTATGGAAAGACAAGAAGGCTACAGAGGAACAGAGCAGGGAGAAAGAGAGACAGGTTCGAAGGAGAGGATAGAAGAAAATAGGAGACCGGGAAAAGAAGTAGAAGAAGGAGACGGGAGTGAAAAAAAAAGAGCAGGGGAAGGTGGGGGGTTGTGGAAAGGCAAGAAAGAACCCAGGGGAAGATAGAGAAAAAGGGTTGAAAAGGTGGGAGTAGAGGAGAAGTGTGGAAAAGAGTGGGTGAAGCCTGGGGGGGATAGTTTCTGTTGCCTACCCATACTGCTGCTGCAGGTCAGCGACAAATGCCTCCTGTTTTGCTTTCTAGAAGCACACTCCTACGCTTCTGTTTCTAACCCATCTATGTTTCTTTCAGGAGGATTGTCCTCCATTCCTGTATGGATAAAGGGGATTGTTGGGTTAAAGAAAAAAAAACATGTAACTGTATATATTTATTTGAAGATGGATTGTCAGTGTTTAAATCACATCAGCGAGAAAGAAAGGAGTAGAGGAGAGAAAGACAGAAGGAAAAGGTCGTTCTGTTGGTAGTGACCAGAGGGGGTATTTCGTGCAGGGAAATTGCAGTATATTGCTTTTGTGAGAGAGGAAATGTAAACTGGCCATATGGGTGTGTGACCTCTCAGAGAGAGAAAGGCGACTAAATAGACACAAAACACCCCCTGGGAAGGTTCTCAATTCCTTTAATGTAATCAAAACTGGTACTGGTATGGACATGGAAATTGCTGACTGTTCCTTTATGCGCCCTTAAGTCTGTCATTGTACAATGTTTCCAAAAACGATGGCAGTGGTAGTTGTGAAGAGGTCTGAAAGTCACATCAGTCACTTTGAAAATAATGTAAGAGCTGAAATTGTAAACATATTATGATGATATATGTATTTTAAATTTTTAAATGGAAATAGTGGGATTTGTACAATTTTAACTGTACAATCTGTTAAAAAAATGATTGACACATCTTACACAAGATAATTCTAAAACAGTGAATAAGAAAATAGTTTTTTTTCATGTGTTTGCTCCCCTCCTCACTCACAAATTAAAGTTAATCAGAGAGTTAAAATAATGCCGTGCTTCTGATATTGTAAATCTCCTCAGTAGATGGATCAGAAGCTTGTGGAAAGAGTATAGGAGCTGCCACCTCCTGGTTTCTTAAAATATTGCAGCTGGTCTTCTCAAAATCAGGAAATATGCTGCAAGCCCTTGACAGATCAGAGGGTTGTGTTACAGAAGTCTGCTATAGAAACATAGAAAGAAGCATAAAGTTTTCATAAATATGACAGCTGTGGAGTTCAAATCAAGAACTATATGAATAATTTCTGACACTGAAGTCCTACAAGTCCAAGCATATTAAAGAATAGAACATTGCTGAACAATATACACTTTGTTTTATTATTGTAAGCTCCAGGTTTCTGTCACATGATTATAATCATGAATCCCATACACCCTAGATATATATATATATATGTAGATATTTATAAGCATAAAATAAACAGTGAAAAAGTCTCCTCCATGCCCTACACGAGGTACACTGACTGATGTGAACGCAACATTTTCCTGCGCAGCAGCCCATTAACACAGAACTAAACACTCCATAATGCTACATCGAAACCTTAACAGTTGACTGGGCCCAGTCACACCTTATCAATGCTGCAACATTTAAACACAGCCGTGGACATTGCGTCTTCTTTGTGCAAAACTAAATGTGATTTAATTCTGCTTAAACATCTGACGCAGCGCACACGCTTTCACTTCCCTTTACAATCATACAAACACAGTCATGTGGACGCAAACACAAAGAAAAGCAAGGTTTTCATTTATGTGAGAATACAAAAGCACACGCACACGCAAGCGTGAATGGGAAATGTCTCGTAATTTTATGAAAAGTTTAGCATGATGCAAGCATGTCTGTGGCGAGGTAAACGTGTCTGACTCTTTCCCATTACTGTTGCTTCGTTAACCTTTAAGACACCAGACACTGGTGTTTAATAGGTCGCATGTTCCCCTCTCAGTCCTCTGTCAGGAAATCAATAGAATGACAGGCGAAAGAGAAGAGTGAGTTCAAAAATAATCCTCTATTCTTCTCTGATTATGTGGGTGCGAGTTGTAGTTGTGTAGGTGATTGTGGGTTGCGTGTGTGTTTTTCTGATTTAAAGTGCAGCCAGTAAATATTTAGACATCTACCCATATGTTTTCTTGCTGCCGGTTCATTAGATCTGACATGAAAACACTGACTTTCAGCAGAATTTTGAAAACCAAGCAGCACAGGAATTGTAACCCTTTAATTGTCCTACTGTTCTGTCCCAAACCTGGGCAATAATCCATACTGTTTGGATACTTGTATGTGGACACTCTCAGTTTAAAGAGACACGTCAGCACTTTCAACACAGACATTGTTTCAATTCATTTGTTGGAGTTACAGAACGAAAGCATAATAAAAATGTATGACTCTCTCTGTTCTGTTGCACTGAAATAATGAGGGTAAACACAACTGAACTGAATTAGAAAGTCAACATTAATTAATTAAACATTCTGGAAAATAGTTGGAAGGCGCAAACAACATGAAGCTCCTATAATTAGTTCAACTGTTTTACGTGGTATAATAATAATGTGATACTGGGCATTTTTTAGTTTTTAGTTGTCGTTTATTTTATTATTTTTTTTTATCCTAAATGTGTAACTTTATGATTTCTGTAGTTAGGACTGATTCTCACAGGCTGAGAGTGCCACAACCAGCACACAAACGAGGAGACGTTTAGTTTTCACATTCAGCGCCCAAATTTACAAGGTATGTTACTGAAAGTGATGGACTGATGGTAATGAACTCTCTATTACACGGAACTAAACTGAATATTTCAATGTTATATGCCAAAGGGAATGTTTGTAGGAAAGTTCATCTCCTGTTGAAACATTATTAAGTAGTTGGACAGAAGGCAGAATGCCGATTCTTGTTGTTTTAAAGGAAAATAGGGATTTGCATGTTTGCGCCTGGATATTCAACGGTACCAATTAGAAGCCATATTGTATGTTTTGTGATTTTTGGTTGATTTGGGCCAGGTCATTTCGTGTATTGGCACCTGTCACCACACTACTGCTTATTGATTCTGCTTGTGGCAGAAACAAACAAACAAAAAAGTCCTTTTCAAATCACATTTGAGGATGCTGATTGGTTAAATCTGCGTGACCACGTCCCTATCTTCAATCAACAACTGCTACACTGCAGCACTGACTCTTTATCACCACTAGGATAGCTGTTTATAGAAGGAAATCAAGTAAGAAGCTACTGCAGACTTTCCCACCCCAAAAATAATGATTTATTTAAATGCAATAAATAGTTGATAGTTCATTCTGATAAGGGATATTTGAACTCTTGTATAGTGCTGCCCAAATTTACAACACTGCAAAGTATCAAGAGTCATTTACAGAAGCAACAACATACGTACACTCAGAGACAGTGACTTCATATACATCCATAATGGAGGCAAACTGTGGTAAAAAGAAGACTTGTGTTGGTGAATTGAATTGATTTTCTCTTCAAACAGAATTAGATGGTCGTTTCTCCTTCCCATCCAATGCATTACTATTTCATTTGTTCTGGATCAGTTCACTGGGACCCTCCTGATGAGTCCCACAAATACAACATGAGAAATACTAAGATCACACACCACTACCCCCCCCCCCAACACACACACACACACACACAGAGCTGTATGACTTTAGAGGATGTTATTCTGACTTACAAAAGAAATAAGAAATTGAGTGTGTGACAGGTTTAGGTTCTTACAATACGGCTGATAACTGGATCCAAACACACTTGAAGTGTTTGCTGTATGTAAAGAGCAGTCTGGCATTATAGGATAGCACATAAACAGGGAAGCAAGTCATTTTGCTATATTATAACTAGACATTAGTTTTTTGTGTGTCAGTTCATGGATACTCCCATAACCCTGATTCTAAACTTCCTACGTGTTATTCAGTGCCAAAAATGATACACAGAAAGCTACAGTTTAAAGATGAAATTTAAGCACAATTCTGTGATATTACAATGGGAAAGAACCCTCACACAGAAGTAGAGGGGTCCTCAGGGAGCACTTTATCCTCCAATGTTAGAAACCCTGTTGCTCAAGTTTAAGGAACATGATCCAGAGTTGGAGCAATTCTCCACTTTCCCAGTTTTTGTGAAATTCAGCTTTGTAGATTTTGCATACAGACACACAACAGTGAAAACATGCATTCAAACTGTCAAATTCCAGTTTACTGCCGCTCTGTCAGTTAGGCTGTGCCAAGCAGAGGTCTGCTGTTATGTAAAGTGGCATCTTTGTGTAGGGACACAACAGGTGAACAAACATCAATCATTAATAATAATAATTATATTAATTGTTTTATTTTTAAGTCAATTAAAAAACTTCAGTACACAAGTAAGACCATTATAGGTGACACATTTTAATAAACACAAGATGTGTTTTCTCAAAATGAAAAAAATAACTGGAACAGCCTTTTCTATTATTTTGATGAAGTAGAAAATTTTCACTCATGTATAATCATGTTCTAAAGAAGAACATGATTATGCTCACCAGAGTTTGATATTACTGGAGGCAGAAAAGAGAATATTGTGAGGTTTTACTGGATTTTACTCTTGATCACCATCACTCCTTCTGTCACCTCACAAATGAAGCCCATGTCTAAGCTCAATAAGGACGATCTGTAATCACTCATCTGCCTGCTTTCCTAAGAGTTCAGCTGCTAGTCTGTTTGTTTTTGCATTACGTCCACTTCCCTTTGCTGTCAAATTCAATACTGTCATCATAACACTAGTCCAGTCATCTTCTCTGAGCCAATCAGCCTCCACTCTGTATGGTTTAAATCTCTTACGTCATTCTTCCGTTCAGACACCCACCACCTCCCCATTTCTACCTCACCCAAGTCATTCAGTGCTCCATCCAAGCCTCCAAGTTCATCTTCACTACCACCAGCATCTAGACTGGTCTAGGGTTTCCTGTCCTAAATCTAATCACTTCTGGGATTCCATTCTGCCATGATGGGCCATTGGAATCTAATGGCCAGATATATAATTTCTCAATAAATCATATTCAATTCTTCCAATTATTTCGCCTTATTGAAATTTGCTCATAGGGTCTCTATGGGCCAAACAATGCTAACATCTTGAAGGCAGTTGAACCCCTGACCATGTTTAACCCTGTAAAGGGCCCGAGCCCTCCCAAAATTCCAAGGTTCCTTGGTTTCAGCAAAGTTCAAGGAACACACACTGACTAGCAAAAGGAAGAGCCGATACTGATGAATGTCATACTTCCATTTCTCAAACTTTAGTTCTATCTAAACCCCTGGAGTTCTATCCAAGTTGTTTCTGCTGAGCAAGGTTTTCAAGAACACATGCTCATTAAAAATATACCCACTACAATGGGACACAAATGTGTAAGAGGCTTCGCTGCATCAGCATTATGCAGAAGTCACTTAGAACGCTCTGCATTGTCTTTGCAGAGTTTGTAAAAATTTCAGACTTTTCTTCTGGTTAGTGATACTGATGGATTAATTATTTTTTAATTCTTGTGTATTTATGTGTATTTATTTTTTCATTCAGTACCAACATTGATAAATTTAATTTATTTATGAAATACTTAAACATAATTGACATTTTTTGGTTTGTGTGAATAATTGCACAAATTTTTTCTTCTTTTATTTTTAAATGAAATGATCAAGAAGTGATTGAAGTGCAGACTTTCAGTTTTCATTTAAGGGATTTTGCTTCTGTCTGTCTTTGCTGTAACACTTACACCTGCTTACACCTAGTGTGTGTGTGTGTGTGTGTGTGTGTGTGTTTGTGTGCGCCTTTCTTTTTACAAATGATGATGATCATATATTGGGTTAAAAAAAAAGTGAGACTGAATGATGGCATGTTGTAGCTGATTTGTCACATGATCTGATTCGTGTTTTCTGATTGGTGTTGTGAAAAGAGAGGCTTTTGCTGACAAAGGGAAGGGGTATGTAGATATTTATGTTTTGGTATAGGCTCAGTATGGGATTTTAGCTGGATTTGAAGAATTTGATGACTGTACACTCTGCAGAGAGACTATGCAATAAGAACTTTTACTTGATATCTTTCATTTTTTTCATGTTGTGTATAGATATGTATGAATATGGGAGGATTGGTTACAGACAGTATTATAGAGGAAGATTAATTTTGGCACCTTTAAACAGGCCAGTGGAAACTTAAACTGTCTAGTTAACATCTGGTGCCTCTGGTGGGATGGGATCATAATCAATAATGGAAAGAATAGAGTGCTCCCTTGCTCCCTCTTGTCTCCATATCCCATCCCATTCTTCTCTCCAATTTCTGCCATTCTTCTGTTAATCCAGCCTTTTCTCCATCTACTGATTTTACCCCCAGCCTTTTCTGGTCAATGCTCAGTACCACAGACCACAATTTAACATACATTTGGAACATAAAATACATTTTCATGGAACATATGGATATTTTTTAAACTTCTTTACACATTGTGCAGATCACTCAGTGAAATCTGTTTACTAACTTTACCATCACTTTTTTTTATAAGCGCTCCACAAAGTGTCAAATTAAATTAATTTTGTTAAATCAAATATTCTCACTTTTTCCTTCTTTAAAGGGCTTTCATAAATATTCTGTCACTTTCAAATATTACAAATAATACTACAAACTTCTCTTTCCAAGTAATTCTTTTGCCATTTCTGTGTCTGCCTGTTGGTCTTTGCGGACCACCCACAGCAGCAGATTACCCAGTATCTCTGTCTGATTACTTGTTTCTCATCCCCTCTTCTCTCATTCTAAACTCCCACCCACCTTTCATCACCCCACTAAAATATTTTTGTACCCTCTGTATCTCTCCTCTGCCACTCTGTCTCTGTCTCCTATCCTTAGTAAGACCCCCCACACAAGTAGCAGATTGCTGTGTTATCATCCTCTCCTCTATGCTACTCTTTGCTCCTCTCCAATCCCCTGGCCACTCTTTAGGTTTCAAACTCCATTTGGGTGATCTATTGTTATCCCCATGCCAAATGACTCTGAAGTGGTTTGGACAGTTGTAGACAGCTTGTTGGAAGGCCAGCTGTCACATATCCCACTTGTTTATTCATCTTACATTGATTAATGGAGAGCTGGGTCATGGGTCAACCTCTTATTATAGACAAAGCTTAACATAAAAAAAAGACAAATAAATACAGATTAACGTTCCTTATTTATTATTTTTTTCTTGGCTTGGTAATTTAATTTTTGTTTTTGATCAAACTGTCAATAGTTAAAGGGAAATTATGATCATGTATTTTTCTAACAGCTGGCCAAAAAATTAGGTTAGACATTTGAAGAGTGGTGCACGAGGTGTGGCTTATCAAATACTGAAACCACTGATTCTGACTAATTGCCTCTCCTCTTGGTCTCTTTTCTGTCCTCTATACTAACGTGATTTTGCATAATGTTATAATGTGATATATTTGTGATTGCTGGAATTATTTGCTCTAATGTAAATCTCTTAGTGTGTATGAATTTGGATATATGTAGGTATTTTAATGTATCATGTCCATCATCTATTTGCAGCGCACTGGAAACAGCAATCATAAAACCACTTGACTTTTTAATGATGATAAGTTGAGTATCTTTAGTGTGAAGTTCTGCAGGCATAAGTGCCACATGGGTTTACACATCAGCTATTACAAACTGATCTGTGCTGCTAAAAAAGGAGGAATTACGTCAAATGCACATATCTTGAATTTTGGGGAATAGGCAGACACTGATACAGGAATCAGCACTATTGCCTCATAGCCCCAGGGTTCTAGGTTTTAAGATGCTGTTCAACTGGAGGCTTTCTGTGTATGTTCTCCCACAGAGATACTAAGATGAACTGGTGAGCTTTCCCTGACCAAAGATGGCCAAGACACACTCCAGCTCATGGTGTCTAGTGACCCTCGATGGATCAGCAGTTAAGAAGAAAAGATGCATTAAATGTAATTTTATGAAATACAGTATTGTGCAAAAGGCTTGAGTCACCCCTCATTTCTTTATATTTTGATAGGAAATATCTGTAATGATTTATTGAAACTTGAAAACCTACATGAAAATACAGTAAATAATGCAAAAAACAAGTTTGCACTATTTTAATGAGCTTGAAAGACTATATTTGGTAGGACCACTTTTATTTTTCAGCATAGCCTGAACTCTTTGAGGAAGCTTTCTTATAATTTCTTTAACTAGTCTTCAGGAAGAGTTCTCCAGGCTTCTTGAAGGATATTCAAAGCTCTTCTTTGGATTTTGGCTGTTTTTTTGTTCTGTTCTATTTCAACATGATCTCAAACTGCTTCAATAACACTGACGTCCGGGCTCTGGAGACACCAATCCATGACTGACTGTATTCCACTGTGTGCTTTTATATTCAGGTACACTTTTACTGTATTGATAGTGTGTTTGAGACATTTTCCAGATGGAATTGCACAGTGGTTCAAAATCTGACAGTAGTTTTTTTGCATTCATAATTCCATCAAGATCCCCAACACCACTGACTGAAATGGAACCCCAAACCACGACAGGCCCTGTGTCAGGACTTTTCTGGGTTTTTTTTCCTGTTTCTTAGGACTTTCAGATACTGTGACTTAAACAAACTCTTGATGTGGATACAAAATTTGGTGACTGTGAACTTATGTATGGGTGACATATGTTGAACGTGACATGTGAAACAGACACAGAGAACATAATATCGTTTTAGCAGGGGGATGATGGATATGAAAATAAAAAGAATTGAGACTTATAATAAATGCTTTTTTTTAAAAAACACACTTACGTTAATAACTGCTGTATGTGTGACAATGTTTGTGCAAAGTTTCCTTCAGTCTGGTCCACTTGTTAAGGAGGAGATACAGACATGTACACACACACATACACCCATTCTAGATAATAAGAAGAACAAGACGAATAATGGATGAGGACAATTTCACATGTTTTGCAGTTTTGTTTTGGAGAGTAATTCCTTCATAGGAAAATGTGTGATGACACACTAAGTTCACTGCTTGTCAACAGTATTGGGGGGGAATCCATAGCCTGTGTGACCTGATGCTCAGCATCTTGCTCTGCTGATTGGCAGTAATGCTATTTAATCAAATGTCAAACAGCACAGGTTTATGATACACAAGCCAACCTTTGAATCGCTGTTTCAAGAGAACGGAATTTGTGCGCACACACAAATAAACACACTGAAAACCACACAGAACCCTAAGCGCACACACTGAATGCTTTTACTAAGCGTTTAGAGCTTTGGAGTCAATAATTTTGATATAAGAAACAATTTTCTCTCCGCCACGTTTGTGTACGTTTGCGTGTGTTTGGGGAAACGAAAGGGGAAAAAGTCATCGCTTCACGTCTTGTTTATGTGCTTGTCATTTATTTGCTGTCTGCGGTATATATCCCAGGAAACATTCTCACATTTCAAAAACTCCCTTGCCATTTCAGAAATAATTGGCCAGTTCCTTTCCGTGTGCTGAGCAGACTCCACGTCCAGTATTTTTTCTTTTTTTTTCTCATGCAACCGAGCTGCCAAAGTGCTCTCTCTCTTTCTTTTACTGCTGACAATGTGTCAACATGTCGATGTCAGCAACAATAACAATAAAGCTGTTCTGTGATTGAGATCTCACTTTGGTCAGATGTCATACAAGATACATTAGAATGAAATACAACTGGGTGAACAGTCATGTCTTGAAGTACTGAGCAATGTGATGTATGTATTGTGTAGGGCTTGTGTTACATACTTGGGTTTCTACACTGAAATTACAACAGTGCATGTAGTTTTAAAAATTAAATGTGTATCTCAATACGAGCTTTTGTTGGAAGTACTTTTTACGTAAAGTAGCTACCTTCAATTTTCCAGCGTGATAGAGTTGTTTGTTTTTGCAACATTTCAGCTTACCTGCATAATATGTGTTTCTCAGCTACATTACAGTAAAATTCCCTGCATTCTGATATTTATCCTTATGTTGAATCTGGTCAAAATTACACACCTAGGGTGGCTGAGCTAAGGACAAATAAGAACAAGCTCAATGACTTGGGCTGATTTACTCCCCAGGCTCATTTCTTTCATTATCGCCTCATTTGTTCGTTTCCTCAAAGGGGGCTCACAGTACCACAACCTGCTTTCAATCTTGAAAGGTGTCATAGAAAAATGTGTGTGTTTTTTAAAAAAAAAATTTAACTCTGAGAAGTCAACATGACAGCCTTTTTAAAAAATCATTTAAATACAGTAACTTAAACACAAACTGAATTCAGAAGTTCCACCGATTTTAACAGTCCATTCTGTATAATTAGAATTAATAACTAAATAATTTTTTTTCAATCTTGTGATTGCATCTCTTGTTTTTCAAAAACACTGAAAAAGCTACCTTTTTTCTCTTTTTTTTTAAGTTGCTGGTCCTTAGGAGCCTGAGGCATTCCAGGATATGTTTCCAGTTCATAGATTCTAAGCCCTGCTCCTCTGCACATGAAAGAAGTTCTGTTTATACTGAGCTGAAAATTCCTATAGGTCCTATAAGACTAACACCTATAGGTTACTTGGCTAAGCAGCTGGTTATGTTTCAAGCTGCGTAACTGTAGACTTTGCCACTGCTGTGGTCTGTGGGTTGTAGCCTGAGATCCAGCTCTCATTAGTGCTGATGATCCTGTAAAGTCAGGTGAGTATGACACAGAAGTTGTTTGTAATGGTTCCCTTGTGCCTCTGTACCCACATTTTTTTTTTTTTTTTTAATCTTTGAGTCAACTAACTGTCACCTGCAGCATATCAAAGCTAGCTTTACCGCCCCCTTCTTACCAGGCTATTTCATTAGCAGCAACAATACTTCATGTGTGCCAGCCTTCTCCTCATTAAGTCCTCTGCTTCTCACCTCTTTGGAATCTCACCTGGCTACTCAGACTACACCAGCCAATTTTTCTTTTGTCTTCAGACCTGTCCCTCACTCCTCTGAAAAACACCACTGCACGTTTGGGTTTTGTCAATGAAATGTGTTTGCTCTTATTCTTATGATAACAGGGAGAGTAAGATGGAGCAAAAATCATTATTCTTATGATATCAGGGAGAGTAAGATGGAGCAAAAATCATTATTATTGCTTGATTATTCTATTTATTAAGACAGTTTTTTTATGTATTCATCTACAGAAACTGAGTGAAACATGCTTAGATCACCCCACCCCCCACCCCATGGTTATATTTCTATTGGCAGACCTTCAGCATAAGAGCATAAGAGCACAGGTTGAACATTAATGGAAGAAGAGCTAGTTCTCTAATAACTGCACAGCGCTTCAACCCAGAATTATTACATGACTCATCCACTCTTCAGTCATACAATCCCGCCTTAAGGGTATGGGATAAGCAGTAAGGTGAAGCATCCTGTATCATAGCGACACATAAGCACTGAGTGCTATAGGTTTTATTGTGTAGCTCTATGATTGAATCTTATCTCTGCAGAGCTATAAGCAGCTGGATTTGAGCGTTCTTGACATTTACCTGGAGAGGTTTTTCTCTATGTCTTTTGCTGTTGCCACTTCAGTGCTCTAAAATAGTTGCTGCCATTTATTGGGATCCAAGATATTACATTGTCCAAGATATTACATTGGGATCCAAGATATTACATTGGCCATATTTCAAGGATCATTAAAAGTGTCTGGAAGTGAAAAGGAAACATAATTAGAGACCACAAACTATTACACTGAGCAGTGCAAATGCATAATACCTATCAAAAGATCAATACTGTTATATAGTTTTGTTGGTATTTAGGCATTTGTGTCTCATGCAGTCAAGACAAATAAGAGTAGAGTAGAGAGAATATTTCTGCAACATCATGTGAGTGTTACAGTTTTTTGCTTTAGTTAAAAAAAAAAACATTTTAGAGAGGTGTTAATTCATGTTTATTTGTGGTTATTTTCAAGGCTAAAGTCCACGAATGTAAAAACAAACAAACAAAAACAAACAAACACCCCCCCGAAAAAAAACAATAAGCTGTGTAACCCTGTTCACCATTAATCAATAAGAGTAAGGAATGCATCACTCTGACAATATCAGAAGTACTAGGAATGGCAGGAGCCTATGGTGTAAACATCAATAATGAAAAGCAAGACCACAGTAAACTTTAACATAGTGAAATTTAACACACAGCACTTACAATTACATGAACTTCACACAGCAGTTTACAACACAAAAGCAACTTAACAACCTCAAGACAACAAACTAAAATAAGAAAGTGCACGCATGAAAAAAAAAGTCTCAGTCAAGTGTGTACATGAATGTCTGATAGAAGATTCATCGTTTGGGCCCAATCTGTGTTTAGCTGTCTGTCCTACCACACCCTGAAGTAGAAATTCAAGTTCAGGGTCATGCAGATTGTCCCACTGCGGAGTGGGGCGATCCACAGTGGGACAATCTGGACAAGCTCATCAAACTCGTTGACTTGCCATCCAGTTAACTGAAACTGTGGAATCTCTACACTTCAATGAAGGCTTGCTTTGGACTGTGTTTGTCAATCATTGTTTTGCCATATTAAAAAAAGAAAAGAAAACTGACCTATAAACAGGTCACATAATCCATACACTCACATACACTGGTGTTGAACAGTCACAGTCACTTCTAACATTCAGTAGGAGCAATGAATATTAGTGTAATCTCCATTTTCAGTTCACATTCCTCAATTAGTTTTGTTGTACAACAAGATAACTTAAACCCATGTTCTACTAAGTGAACTATGATCCTATCAGCTTGAAGAAACAATCACTTTGGTTTGAGACTTTACTTGCATTCAGCAACTCACTGTAGCTCTCTGGACTTAAGTTATGTATGTGGTTACTTATCACAGCAACCTACAGTTCATAAAGAACTCAAGGAAAAATAAATGTAAATACAGCTGCTTACTATCAACTGAAATAAACTTTACATTATATACCATAACTAAACCAAAGAAATATTCAATATCTATAGAACTGACTTGCCCAGTTTCAAAACAAAATATTTGCATGCTATGACATTTCTTCTGCTTTAGCTGTTAGCTTAGTGGCTAGAGGACTTTTCTGTCTCGCTACTTCTGACACTACACTTCTAACAAAATTAGCTGGCTGAATTTTTCTTACTCACCGCTGAAATTGGTGAAGTTCTGAATAACAACGCATACAGCAAAGTCACTTCCAACCTCAACAAATGTGCTTAAATAACACGACAATTTGCAGAACTCATAGCACTGTACAGACAAAACGATGATGACTGGGGCAAGTTGCTTGATTAAGGTCGCTGGGAGCTCTCTGCTGATTGGCTAGGTTATGTCATAACATATCACCTGATTCATCCATCATATATACAACACATGTCTAAGTTATTTACTTACATCAAGAATTACTGTTTCCTAGACGAGGCTACAGCTGGCTGCTGATCACACTCCTGAACACTGCGGTTTGGTCTCTGGGTCATGGCCAGAGACCCAGTTCTTAATCACCAAGGAAAGTCTGGTCAATTTGACACAAAATGTGAGGTGAAATTGCAGACATACAAGCATAAGTAGTCTGAACAGAACTTCCAGGAACTGTTCTAAAATTAGAAGCCACCCTAGAAGTGGTTGAGAGTGATGACCTCCACTTGAGGGTCCTAAGAGATGACCTTATAGGGGAGCTTTTCAAAATTTAAAACAGCTTCCATATTTAATATTTACCAATATTTCTATTTATCATTCATATAATTATTTAATACTGTATGAATATTAAAACAAAAACCCATTAACAAAATAGAAAATAAATCACATTTAATGTAAACATGTACAATATAATATTATATACAATTTACAACTGATGACTGCAGTAAAACAACTCCTGAGATTGAAAGCTGAATCCAGACACAGTGTAATAAAGAAAAACAAAGGAAAAGCAAAGCTGTTTTCAACAGATATTTTCACCAAGCCTAACTGCACCCATTACAGTTCCCCAAGGAACTACTTTTCTTCCAATCTGTGTCAACTCCTATATTCATTCAAACACACACACACACACACACACACACACACACACACACATACAGATGATCCCGCTCAAGTTGCTTAAATGGCTGTGTCAGTCCCCCACAACCAGCAGTAATAAAATATCTCCAGTGTGTATTCTGATCAATGGAGGAGAGAAGAAGCACAAGCTGGCAGGGTTAATGGGCCCCATTCCACTTAAATACCATATGAGTGACTCTGGGGAAACAGAGCTGGAGGGGGAGCAGCATGGAGAAGAGGAAGGGAGAAAAGAACTTTCACTGAAAGATGGGGGGAAATCAGAGTGGAAGGAAGGAGAGATGATCTAATGCTGTTAGTAAATAGAAAGAGTAAGGATAAACAAAAGAGTGAATGATACTATAAATGCTGTGTGTGAGGGATAAATGCCAGAGGGTGGAAGAAGGGAGAAGAGTGAAAAAGTATTGGTTTGAGGATAAGAAAACTCAAATACAGTTGGAAAATATATTTGATTTTGATTTGCGATTGAGGAGTGAGAAACAAATATGTTGCAGATCAGTGGTTCTCAAACTTTGGGGTGGGGCCCACCTTTGGTGTTTAGAGCCACTGCAAACAGGACATGGATTGCAAAGGGATCTAATTTGTAACTGTTGATTTATATTAGAAAAATAAACAGTTTTATTAAGTTCTTCCCCTATGATTAGATGAAGAAATGACTGTGTAAATAAGCGTGGACAAAAAACTAAACAAACAAAAAACAGTCAGACATGGTAGTGGGAATACTCAAGTCTGGTGGTGTTTTGCCTTCTCTGCAGTTAGACACCTTCACTGAATCCACTACAAGGAGAAGTCACCTGACATTCTTCAGAGACCCCACACCCTCTTTGAGGAGAAGGAACAGAAAAATCAGCTCAAACACATCAACAAAACTCCAGATAGAGGGAGAATGCATGTCATAGAGCTAATTAATTCAACTGGCACATTATTAAAAGTGAATAGTAATAATTTATACACAAGCAACACCTATAATTCCTGCTTTTGGGCTGTTTTTCTTCTTCTACTTCACTTACAGTTATTGTGAGGTACCATGATCAGAAATGGATTCCTTGCACTGTATCTACTACTGCAAAACTGCAATGATTTGCCATTGTTATCAATGACAACATATTATAAGCTACTCATAGATTCATACCCTTAATTTCTATGGCAGGGAAAAAAAACTGTTTAAGATGGATATGGAAAAGGAAAACAACTCTGAAAATACTGAAAACAAACAACAAATAAACAAATACATATTGCTGTTAAACCTCATATTAGTCTGTCTGTGAATTTTCCAAAATTATATGTCGATTACCCATTAAAGGTGAATTGTGTAATGTTCCTTGGATCATAAATAGAGTTCCCAGCAAAGTCTGAATTCATAAACACACTTGGCAACTATTTAAACCCTCACATACACTCCCCTCTGAGTCTCTACGTCTGCATAGGTTTAACCAGCTGCATCTGTGAACACTGATACGAGCATTGATCCAACCTGGGTCTTTGTAATGGACTCCAATAACAACTCCATTATTGCTGGCACACTGATTAGTGTGTGGGGCCGACTATAAAATTAGCTGCAAAGGAGCCCTGCAGGTTGCAAACTCACACACAAACACACATGCACGCACATAAAACATGCATGCTTAGAGATAATACCCATGCGCTATCCAATCAGACACTGGTGAAAATATATGCATGGACAACACGGACGCCGCAAATTCACACAGACAAATGTGCACACATACGCACACACTCATGCGCACACACATTCTGTGTCAATATTCATTCAGCATGCAGGCAGAGATTAGCTGGCTACAGGAGAACAAAGGTGTCCCCTCCATTGGCAGCCTGACATCCTCCTTGTCAAATTAAAGCTCAGGTATTGATTCTTCTTAACTTCTCTTTTTCTTTCCTTCTCTGAATCTTCCCCTTTTTGCCTGTGTTCCACAGAAGAATATGGGCTGTAGTGGAGGTACATAAATACATATGTACTGAGGAAGAAATTTGCCATGTTGTGTGGCAACACGGCAAAAACAGCTTTCACACAAACACCCCATGACCACTCTCTTTGAACTCAAGTTCAATGAGGGATATGTGTATCTGTTGTCTCTTTTAAAAAAAAAAAAAAAAAAAGCACAAAGTGGGGCCCCAGTTGCATCAGGGGCAAAACCACATGGCAAATTAAATCAATGGGCTTCCCACTGGCAGATGGCTCACTTTAACACTCAGTTAGCCTTTAGATAATTGAGGCGTTGACTCTGCGGCGGTCGTAAAAAACGGATGGCTTGTTTATACGTTTCACTGGAATAGATCAGCAGAGGTTAAATAAATGAAATCCCATTTGTCAGGGAGAGGAACCCCAGTAATAATATATGCCCCCCCCCCAACCCCCACCCTCTGCAAACACCTCCTCTGTTTGGCCTCATAAATAGAGAAGGAGAGGGAAGATGTTACCCACTCGCCCCAGCCATCCGCACGGCCTCGCCACAACGCCATCCTGCCATTGATAGGGTAGTCCTGCTTAATGAAACGGTCCTTCCTTCTCCTCTTCTCCGCTTGTTTTCGGTCCTCCTCCCTCCTGCACACAGTGTGATAAGTAGCGAACCAGTGAAGCCTGTAATTACAATCTTACCGAGGAACCCTAGCCCAATCTGTGAATAAATCTCGCCATCCAATTACAAGATGTAATAATTTTGCAGTCAAGCTGGTAATGAGGTCTAATACTCATGCATGTGATAATCCCCCCTGGATGCTGACTCTATCAGATGTTAGCTTTGTAATTATACTGGCAGAAAATCATTATTTCATGTTCAGCAGAAAAATGAGCTTGGTGGGGGGAAGTTAATTTTCTCTATGCTCTGTGAAGCATAGACTAAATTTTAATGATCTAATCATTACCCCCGACTATCCCCGGCTGCAATTGACCCATGTAACTTGTGTGAGGCAACATTTTGCTCGTTTAAGAGTCCCTGATATGCAGTAAGGTTTGCCAGGTAAGAGCCTTTTTATTCAGTAATTATACCACAATAAAACTATTATGCTAATGATATGGAAATCGATATTGTTGGGCCACAGTGTCATTTAATAGCTGCACGGAACATAAATCACATTTTTAATTGTAAGTTGTTAACATTTCCACATTACTGCTTTGTGTTTTTTTCCCTCTAAGTGTGTGTGTGTGTGTGTGTGTGTGTGTGTGTGTGTGTGCGCGCGCGCGCGCAAGTGTGTGTGGTGTTTGAAGGATTGATACCGACAGTGAGAGAAAAGGTCACCCACCGCTGTCTATAAACTGAGAACATCTCTGTTTTATAATTTTTTGTTCTCTTGCTTTCTGATGTGGACTGATGTAAATATCTCCAACAAGACAGACCTCTGATTGATATACCATGATCTAAACAGTATCAGCTAGCAAATGCTGGCTACATGTGCCATCTGTATCTTTTAAAGTCAGATTACACAGTGATTTCAGATGTTAGAGTTATTGCCAACAAGCTCTGATAAACTACAGATTGTTATTAAAGTATTACAATAGTTTACAGTAGAAAAAAAACAAAGGGGGCCTTTAAAAATATATCTTCCTATGTACCCTTCAGTGCTTATTAATGTTATTACATACACACATTAACACATTAACATCTAATTAGTATATGGTCACAGACTTTGATTATTATGTTTTCAGCACATGTAAACTCAGCACTGCAAGTATTCAGCATAAGTAGATTATGCTGAGCAGAGATTACAATTTTGATAACACTAAATAAAACACAATAATTATTGCCATGTGTCATTCTGAGCAATGGCTAACTAACCAATATATATATATATATTTATAACTGTTAGAGTTCAGCTGAACAGTGTGCAGGTTTACCTCTTACCAAGCAGGGTTCTGCTTGTGGTGCTCAGCTTTGAAATCCATGCAGTACATGTGTTCTAAAGCAATATTGTTTTATTACATTTCACTTGTCTTCATCTTTGAGACCAAAATTATGATTTGTACTGAAAAACTATACTACAAGCTTAACTATACTATACTGAGAAGTACACTATAAAAACAGAAAATATTCAGAATCAGGGTTGTTAAATCAGAGATGTATCCTAATTCTTCTGACTTAAGCGTGGAGACTATGATGTACCATGTATGTTCTCCAAATATTATCATTTTAGGCTTGGGTCTCATTAAAGTCATTGCTTCAGTTATCCATGTGGACTTCAGCTGTTTCCGGTTATTCAGGTTACCACTGGGCCACAATAAGCAATAGTACTAGCCTGATAAAACAACTACAAGACAACAGGATGCTCATAACACCACATGGGCAGACAACAGAGAGAGGTGTAATGCAACACAGGGGTGTCAGGGAAAGTAAAACACGGCAGCGATGTGCTGATAAAATCTGAGCTCAGCTGTCCAGGGGTCATGGCTGGTGGGGCACGAGATATGGGCATTAATAGAGATGATTGATTATAGTGGGGCGACCCAAACGCATCTGAAACATGGGAAATTATTAAACAAAATGTCTGAATCTTTTATAAAAGCTGTTTTTGGAAATGATAGAGTCAGATGCAAAGGTTTAATATGCAGATAATGTACAGACAAGGAAGGACAAAGGTTAAGCTTTCTGACAAATGTTGGCCTAATCTGAATGTCAGTAAATGTCAAAGATTACAGCTGTGTTTTGTGTCCCAAGTAAAGTTCACTGTTGATACACATGCTTTTTGTAGTTTAATGCTTTTGCGTCAGAACCAAACTGTTTAAGATGTTTATGTTTAGTTCACATACCTGGTTTTCATAATAACACCATAAGACACAAAGTTATCTTACAACAGCTTATTGTGACTTAAGTTCAGTGCTGACATGTTGTTGTTCTAGTAACTCTGGTATACACAAAATATACTATTGTCACTGTGTGCCACACTCAACATGGAACTATCATTGTGAGTTTTACACCCACACTACAATGATCTAAACACAAAGTTAGTGTGCTATCTTCCCTTTTTATCGGCATGTAAATAGATTGGTTTTCATAAGAAATATTAGATCAGAAGTGATGCATAGTTATCTTTTTCAACCCAAAGTTAAAATAAACGGCAGCATATGTTGTAATGATGCAATATTTTTGTTTATTTAAAAGAGGGCCTCATATCTCATTTTTGATAGGCAAACATGTAAACAAATTTGAGACTTTGCCTATGCCCTTGACATAGTTATTGCTGTACCAGTGGTATCACAATCTAAGCTGATTATGTTTTCATATGTGGTCCCTTAAGGATGGATACCAAAATCAGCATGCACTGCGCAGCGAGCCGTACATTCATCTTTTTCTCAGTATGATGGATGTGCATCCTACTTCAAAGTGATAAGAGTCATTATTTGATGATCAACCATCCATTGTAAAGCATGCATTTAGTAGTCCTCAAATAAGGTTTGCTAAATCATGAGCAATATTACACGAAATAGCAACATTTGGACACTCAGGATTGCCATCTAAATGTACATCTGTGATCTATTAATTCTGTCCAACTCAACCTACAGTAGACTTACTACTATTCAAATCAATGAACACCTTTTCAGGGTCCCAAAAGCATCTTCTGCTGGGGATGGTGCCTTATTAGATATTATTTAAATACTATTGAGGGTCTCCTCTGCATCTAGCACCCACCTCATGTGAAATTTATGTAGTGAAACTTTTGGTCACACATGGAAAGTTGAGCAGATGGTGCATCTACAGCAGTCAGACTCTTGTGCACTCAGAACATAAAACATGCACACTAAAACACACACACTAAAACACACACACACACACACACACACACACACACACACACACACACTCACACACTCTCTCTCTCACACACACACACACACACACACACACACACACACACACTCAGCCTCATCAATAGGGCTGGGGAGACAGGGGCCCCTTTGTATCCTCCTTTCTCTCATCTGCTGCTCGCTATTCCTCCCCCTTCTCCTGATGCCGTTATATGTATTATCTTTATGCCTGCCCATCTCTGGACACGGACAACTCTTGTTTCGCCATTTTAAACTGATCTAATCAGCAGTGTGTTAAACAAGAGTGGATCTTTTATGCATTGGGTGTTAGGACAAGCAAATCACCGCTGTAGATCAACCGAATAAACAACTCCACCCTGATTCAATTACAACAGCTGGGGTCTGTGCTTTTATCTGGCGCGGACATCATTTCAATCAAAATGTAAAATAATCCAATCCAATAGATGCAATAGCTGAGATAGGATACAGACTGCTGAGCTTAGTTGTTTTATTAAAAAAAAGAAGAAGAAGAAAGAAATACAAGGCATTTTCTACCTGCTCTCTAGCACGCTCTTTCTGACAGCTATCAAGAAGTTTCCATTCCCAAACTCCATTACCGTGTGTAATAGCATTCAAAACTGAATTGAAAGCAAGAAGATGGAGAGATTGTTGGCTATATTTTTATTACCAAAAGCTGTTTTCCAAGACACAGCCTGCTGCACTTTTATTCGTTTAATTAACAGTAGCATCATTTTTTTTCTTGTACCCCTCATGGACCTGCACGCCTTTTTGTCTTACCGGCAACAGCTAACTATTGTATAAGATCATACTTAGTGGGAATTGAAAAGTTGGCATAGGCGGTATTAATGGCAAATTAATGTAAATGTTTTTTTCCCAAGTTATGGATTTGATGTCAATAGGATACAGGCCACTGCACTTTAGCCCTCTTTAATTAACTGAGCAGAATGCACCATGACAGAAATTTGGACCGATCTTGAGAAGGGAGAAAGAGAGAGGCGGCACAAAAAGAAGAGAGTGATTTCTCTCAATAATAATGTTCAAGGAAATTGAATGTAGGAGAATGTACAACAATGTTAATAATATGGTTTGGTCTATCTACAGTAATGTAATCTAATAGAAAGTAATTAATTTAGGACACAGGCCACTGCACTTTTTACTCATTTAATTAACACATGGGATATTTGCAAGGAGTTGGAATATAAAGCTTTATAAAGTATTACACCTCCCCTGTCACACCATGAGATGTGGTAGCTAAACTCTCTGAAAGGTAAATTATGCACAGTGTAAGCTATAAATGAGCTGTATGTAATAAACTGTGTTGTCTGCATTTTCTTTTAAAAGTCGAGCATTGTCCAGAACATGTTCTTACAAATTTCTAACAGAAGACTATAAGAGTTGGAATATCGATGCCTTTATAGTTTTTTAGGTGAATATCTGTTGATATACTAGCATTGTGTTAAGTGTTTTTTCAAACATTTAAGGAGTATGACTTTTGTTTTTCCTCTTGGTGTTATAATTATTATTTAATTCTTCAAACAAAACTGACTTACACAGAAGACACTTTTTTTTTATTATGAGGTGGAAAGGGTGGTTTGAATGAATTAGAAATGTCTATTTTCAGCTAATTACTGACAGTATCTCAGGCAACACTACATTTGTTAATGCAGATTTTTTTTGGACCACTAGCAATACTGACAAAAATCAACACATTATTTTGGCCAACATTGTAAGTAAAAATTGTTGACCATCATCCATTAGAAAGAAAAAAAGGAGAAACAGAGGCTATTCAGTAAAGGGGTGGTCAACTAGACATTTAAACCTTGCTGTCCTTGCTAGTTTGTGCCAGAATACTGGTTGGTTAAACATATTTTTTTTAACATTTTAATAATGAACAATGGCAGTTACAAGTCCAAAAATTTTGCAGTCCTACTGGTCACTCACTGGGGCTCCAGCCCTAACAGTCAACTGTGCCCACCTCTCTCTTCCTCTCTGTGAATGGAAGTTGTAGAAAGAAAACAGAAGGGAAAGTAAAGAGATGACAGCAGGCACTGTTCTACAGCATTTTCATGTTAAAACAAAAAGAGAAAGTGCCTTTATGTTGGCTTTGTAAGAATAAACTGGAATATGAACAAGCAAGCAACAGAAGTGGTGTGTATTCTGCACCGGGCTGTGGATGGTAGCATGGATCGATATCCCAGCCACTGTTGCTAGCACTGTTGAGGTTTGCCAAACTCTGCGAACTAATCCGATAGTGTGTGTTTAAAAACTTTATATATGACACAAAGTGTCACAGATTTCAGCATCATTTAAAACATGATTTGATTAATGAGGAATGTGATTGTTCAGCTTCTAATATACACCCAAAATATTTGTTTGTCCAGTATTTAACTTCACCTATTTAAAGTGTGCTCAGTTTTAAATGTCATTTAGACTAGTTGACTAGTCTAATTTTCAGTGGGGCCAAACTTCTAATAAATGTAATAATCACAGCTTGAGTGCCTGGAATTCCTTTCATCAACAGCAATGATTATTTAAAGGGACAGTACGTAAAATCTCACCACTAGATGTCAGTAGATTGTTTTCTTACCCCTCTCAGTTTAAGCGCATTATTCTAGCTAAGGTAGGAGCAAACTTGTTTAGTGAGGCAAGAGTGATGGAAAAAAAACCCACTGAACTTAGACTGTACCACATAATGGCACTGTCGGCCACTTTACGTTTACCATAACAGCCATGTTACTACTGTATGTGTATAAACATTTTTGTACACACTATATTTTAACATACTGAAATAATTTAAACACTTAACAATAAATCAGGAATAAAAATATGTCAAGTGTCCACATCTGTTTATTCTGTAGGAGGCCGTAAAATTTTGTGAAAGGAGTCCAATATGAGTTCATGAGTCAGTGAAGCTCACTTCTATCTGATGACAGGTATACTGAAGTGAGGCATTGAAGATATCCTGAGTTTTTCTCTTGGTAAGTACTTGCCAGTGTTGGCTGCTGTTAGCTGGTGCTAGTGAAACTTTCTCTGAAGTGGCTGTCAGAGAGAGTAATTTTGTATGAGGCAGATGAAGAGGAGGAGGAGAAAGACATAATGAGAGAGAGATCAGGAATTATACATGTACAAAGGTTAAATGGTCATATATAGCTTGAAAGAGCTATTTGTGATTGTTGCATTAAAAGTAACTTAAAAGGCATACTACATATGTGGCCAGTCTCTAGCCACATACACACTGATTCAATCAAGCATTACAGTATGGCCACCTGCCTAATATTGTGTTGATCCCCTTTTTGCTGCCAAAACAACCCTGACCCATTGAGGCATGAACTCCACTAGACCCCAGAAGGTTGTCTGTGGTATCTGGCTCTAAGATGATCTAGATTCTGTAAGTCCTGTAAGTTGTGAGGTGGGGTCTCCATGGATCGGACTTGTTTGTCCAGCACATCCCACAGATGCTCGATTGAACACACCTGGGGAATTTGGAGGTCAAGTCAACACCTTAAACTTATTATTGTGCTCCTCAAACCATTCCTGAACCTGCTCCAGCTGAAAAAGACCACAGCCACCAGGGAATACGGTTTCCATGAAAGGGTATACAACAATGATCTTCAACAATGCTTAGGTAGGTGGTACATGTCAAAGTAACATCCACATGGATGGTAGGACCCAAGGTTTCCTTGTAGAACGTTGTCTAAAGCATCACACTGCCTCTGCTAGCTTGCCTTTTTACCATAGTTCATCCTGGTGCTAGGTGTTCCCAAGGTAATTGACACACAAACACACACGCGTACACACACCCAGCCATCCACGTGATGTAAAAGAAAACACGATTCATCAAACCAGGCACCTTCTTCCATTGCTCTGTGGTCAAGTTCTGATACCTATGTGCACATTGTTGGTGATTTCAGCAGATGATACCCTGACTGGTCTGTGGCTATGTCCATACACAACAAACTGCAATGCACTTTATATTCTGACACCTTTCTATCAGAAACAACATGAACTTTTTTGGCATTTTGAGCAACAGTAGCTCATCTGTTGGATTGGACCACGTGGGCCAGCCTTCCCTTCTACATGTGCATCAGTGAGCCTTGGCCACCCTTGACCCTGTCGCTGGTTCACCACTTTTCCTTACTTGGACCACTTTTGATAGATACTGACCGCTACAGGCAGCACAAGCATGAGAGCTGCAGTTTTGGAGATGCCCTGACCCAGTTGTCTAGCCATCACAATTTGGCCCTTGTCAAACTTGCTCAAATCCTTACACTTGCGCATTTTTCATAATTCTAACACATCAGTTTTGAGGACAAAATGTTCACTTGCTCTCAAATATTCCCACCCACTAATAGTTGCCATGATGAAGAGATAAAAGAGATGTGCTATTCACTTCATCAGTCAATGGTCATAATGTTATGCATAATGTACATAAAATGCAGTTTGGTGGAACGGCAATGTCCATCTTAGCCACTGTATTCAAGGTGGTGAGGCAGCATGGCAGGTTCCACAAACTGGATGTATGTATTTCTAATGGAATAATTCTAAGTTTATGAGAATGCATTAATTTGCTGGCAGTCATAATTACACACTAATCAATGTATATTTATGAGTACAATATTCTTTTTTCTATTACATATTTTTCTATTAAATTAAATAACCTAAAAAAAAAACCAACTGACTGTGTCTTTAACACTTTACTTTGTTGCCTACTTACTGAATTGTTTCTATTTATGCATTGTAGTCACATGACCACCAACCAAACTCATCTGACATTTTGGATGGATGCTGCTTCACTTCAGCCCTTTATGATCAAGACACTTTGGTTGTTTGATCATAGAGTCACACAGGTCTAGTGATCATTTTGGCAACCACCAGTCATGAAGGAAAAGCATACTGTATTTCCCAACCGGTTGGCAAGTGGTTGAAAAGTGCGACGCAAACCAAAACTGGAGAATGTTCGCCTTCAAAGTAAAAATTGTGCCTCTGCGCTACAGGTGCAACTTTTACTTCAAAGGCGAACATTCTCCATTTTTGGTTTGTGTCACACTTTTCAAGTTTTACTATTGCTGAGCTAGTAGATAGTGAGTGTTTGAAGGCAAGCTGACATCTTCTATGCAAATTACATGTGACTTTAACAACCTGCTGGTGACCAAAGCAATCACAAGGAGGTTTTTAGTGGCACACCCAAAACATGGAACAAAAAAATCAAACAACAAAACAGTGTTACTTCATATGTAAACCGTGCACAGATACAGTATCAAAGATTGTGTCAGTTAGCTGTATTGTGTACAGATAACTCTCAAGCAATTAAGTCACATGAGAAACATGAGTAGCGTCAGCTCTCCCGTCACAAGGTACAGCAGTTTATGTGCAGCTGTAACGGTTTCCATCTAGTGTCTCCATTTACTTCTCCTGTTACTTTGTGTCACTTAAAAACTAGTAAGCAGGTAATAGCAATCACAGATGTCCATTTTTATTGAAATGTCCCAACACGGAGTACCCTCCACTATTCCACCATCTACATTTTTTTTAAACATAGTTATAGTAAAGGTTATAGAAGTAAGGAGAAAGAGGGGAGTCATACTGCCACTTTTCCAGCTCCCTCACACCCAAACAAGCATTTGATAATTCATCACCAGGCCATGACAGATGAGTCCTGCTGGAGAATATTAGAAAATGTCTCAAATCTCATATATATGCTAATGGTATGCTGGGACTGGTTGGGTAGTGTGACAGACTTTCTAATCTTTCTTGCTACTACTAGGACTACTGAGTGAAAGTGGAGGAGACAAGTCATTGCACTTCAACACTTTATGATCAAACAACTTTGGTTTTAGAAGCAGATTGAGACAGAATGAGGGAAGAAGATATCATTAGAAAAATGGTGTAAGAAAAAGAAGACAAAACTTCTTTTTTTTTTAAACTATAAAACTACATAGCAGTAATTGTAGTCTTTGACCATGAACAATGTTGTATTAGCCTTGTCACAGCCTCTTACTTGCTCCGCTGCATTGTAATCCATTGCATTTTCATTTTGATTTATGACATTTTGCATTCTACATGGTTACATTATGCATTTAGGTTAAGCAAGGGACTTGTAATATAGATATTACTGTGATACACATGCATACAGAGCTGCAGTTATCTGCTGAGCTGATGTTTTCATGCCTTGCAATGTATTAATGATGATTTAATGATAACTGTTAGTAGTTACATGGTACAGTTCACTGAAAAGAAAAAAATGCATACAATTATTATTTCACTGATAGTTGCTGACATTATATTGCACCACATGTTCTCAGTGATAAACTGAATTGAATAATTAAAATGGACTCCATGACTCTATTTATCCATTTCATATAAGTTGCTTCCCAAAATATGCTGCCAGCTCTCTATATTGGATTCATTTATTTCAGTTTCTCAGAACTCTACATGCTCTTTGTTAATGTTAATTTCCCTTTTCTTAAAATAGATTGGCCGATGGGGTGTGTGTGTGTGTGTGTGTGTGTGTGTGTGTGTGTGTTGCATTATGGTTTTCTTTCCTTGTGTTTTAATATATTACTTCCATGTTTTGAGATATTGTTTCACATATGCAAAGCCTACCGTCCCCTCTCTGAGTGGCCCCTTTTGAAACCTGTGCACGTCTATGCAAAACATACACTAAAAGTGATAACATAATCATTCAAAGCCCAGGATTCCCTGCTCTATTGGACCTTGTGACGAGGCATTAATAATCGAGGGCCTGGTGCTTTTATTTTTCATAAATTACATATGTCAAAGATAAAAGTCCTTTGTTGAATGCCTATAGTTTGGGCTGGGCACTTGCTTGATAAAGATTCACAGTATTCTGATGACACTTTTTCTTAAGCCATTAAAAAAGTTTTGATACAAAATTGCATACATACTCCATGCATTATAATCATAAATGTACTTAATGACTTGTAATGGGCACAAGCACATGGTGGTGGTGGGGAGCTCACAAATATGTCAAATTGGCCTGTTGGTAGATACTGAAACTATTGGACTTTTTTGAACAATAATTTCCACTTTATTAGAAACAATTTCAGATGCATGTGGTTATGTTATTTTGTCTTTCTGAGGCTAATAATGAAAAAATGAATTGAATATGTAATAGAATTTTTTTCTAATTTAAATTCCTCATTCACAGGAGAAACAGATAAATTGTTGTTGCCTTTTCTCGTATTACACAGTATGTCCCTTCTCATCTGTGTGGATCTGTGGGTGACCCAACTAAGCCCCCCCCCTTCCCACAACCACCACCACCACACACACACACACACACAAAGAGAGAGAGAGACAATCATGAGACCTGCCTTGTCTACTAACTGACATATAGTGACATGAAATTATTACAAGTCATTAGACTTCTTAAATCACAATTTACCCAACCTCAGCAAATTATTCTCTGGTGGGTGCCAGGGATAATGGAATCTGTCTTCTCTATTTTACATTTGGTGCTTCTCCATCTTATTCTGAATCACAGCTTTCTAAATATTTTCCCTTTGTCCTTTATTCCTTCTCTCCGCTAACCCTTCTCGCTTCTAACCCTAACCCTAACTTATTTGTTTTTGCGACCCTGAAAAGGATAAATGGAAGAAAATGGATGGATGAATGCGTCTTTTGTTCTACCCTCTGTTTTCGTATCAGGATTCTATTGTGTTACTGCAGGCTGACACTGTTTTTTGCTAAATTACACATTATGGTAACTGACGGTGCGACACTCCTGAATCTTGATGGAGCAGGCGACAGAGCACTGTCTCCCTCATTTTTAACTGACAGGGTAAAGATGAACTTCTTTTTTTCCCTCTTCTGTGATAATTTATTGTATTTTTGAAGGAATCTTCAAAGAAGTAAAAAGCAAGCAATGGATGACTATGTTCTTTGCATTCCCACTTTCTCCATACAGCTCATTTTGTTTCCTTTCTGGATTGACCTTTTAACCTGATTTAAGCAGGTGTTTTTCTTTCCATGCCTGAAGGTATACCAGAGTCCACCTGGCTACAAATAACATAAATTTCATCATCAAAAGTTGGACATGAGGCTCTGATGAGATCTCTCTTTGCGCTCCAGTTTTTCTGTGACTCCATTCAGACTGTTTGCTACAGTGTGGTAAATATAATAGGGATGACTACTTGTCCATGGTCAACAGTTGTGTGTGTCCACATCAACAAGTGGGTATAATCCCTACCCTATGGGCTTCATTTCATTTTGGTATTTTTCATGAGTAAAAAGGCTACCCAGGGGATATTTGCCTTGTGCTCCAAAGATAACCTCCCACTTTTCTCTCTTATTCTGTCTCTCAGCAGCTGTCTCTATCACTGTCACTGTAACTGTGATTTGTGGAATAGTTGATTTTTTTCCTGTTCCTCTCACTTTGGGATCTTTACAGACTTTTTGTTGGGCTTACTCAGTCTCATGCCGTCTTTGCTTTTGTATTTTCCTTTCATCAGTTTTTTCTGTTCCTCTTTTCCTGCTAAATGCTCTTCCAGGCACTTCAAACATCCTTTCTTTCCTGATGCATTCAAACCAGATATAGACCAAAAGGGCTGCCTATCCTGCTCTTCCACAGCTTAACCAGTTTCAGAAAGCAACTACATCTCCCAAACACTTGTCTCAGCCTTGCCTGAAATAATTCACGTTAGTTTATAGGCCAAGATAAATGGGCCTGGCTGGCATTAAGTGCCTCAAAAGTGTCCAGGGATTTGAGCAGAGAGGGAGAGAGTGAGAGCGGGAGATGGGAGCAGGAAAAATAATGGAGAGATAGTGGAGGGAGAGAGGGCTGGCAAATATAGCAACCTATTGTCCAATCTTCCTCTGTTACTCCCTCTCTTGCTTTCCTCTCATCATCTATACCTTTGCTTAACATCGCGTCCTCCCTCCCTGCCTGTTTCATTATGTCTCAGTAGTAGAATGATGATGAATCACCTAGCTGCGAGGAAGCAAAATATATCAAGTCCGGGGTGGGTTTGGGAATTGGTTAAGTACTTCTGCAGAGCCCTGACCTCATAATCGCTTTGAGCCTGCGAGGACCTCCTGATTTATAAAGTAGCTGTTGATTAATGCCCTTTTAAGTGGACAAGGCAGGCCAAAGACACAGAGGCCTGACCACTCAGACATGAATAGCACTTGTGAAAAAGAGAAAGCAGTGTGTGTGCTTTGTGTGCTTGTGTGAGTTGCTGCATATACAAGGCAGTAGCAGATGGAATACCTTGCAGTCGGTGTGTGAGTTTAGCAGTAAAAGTAATTGTGGCAGCAGCAACAGCAGATCCTCGCCAGTCAAATCTTCCTAGCTATATATCATTGCCTCCCCTTGACACCAATTGCTGTCTGTCCCCAAAGCTTTCCTGAAGCCTCTGTAGGTTAGCAGCAAGCTCTTTAAATATGTCTCGTCAGGCAGACAGGCAGGAGGGTTAGCTGCTGCTGCAATGCAACAACCATTTACAATAGCCACATGTTACAATATATATATATATATATATATATATATATATATGTGTGTGTGTGTGTGTGTGTATATATATTTATATATAGCGAGAGAGAGAGAGAGCGAGAGATATAGATATTGGTCACGAATACTTTGCAAAGCAGTTTCACATCACTGTCCTCCATACACCTCCAGCTTGATGCAGACCAAATGCAACCCTAACATAAAACAACTGTGACATGAACCAGTAGACCAAGATACACTTGGCAGAATCTTGAAAGGGGTAACCACTGTTCTTGCCAGCTGCTACCTTGTGACAGAAGTTTGTAACATTAGGTAAACCTCTGCCAGTACATTTGCAATGCACCTTACAATCACAAACAACAAATGTCACCTTCAAGACAAACTGACAACAAATTTACCGGCAGCCTAACATCCCAAGAGAAAAAGGTATTTAGCCCAGATGGATGATGAAAGATGGAACGCTGTTATGAAATTAAGCTATAAGTTTTATTCACCTGGCTACATTCTCCCTTGCCATCACTGTCCATGACTACAAAACTCAACAAATTCATATGCTCTCTGAAATGCCTGCAGTGCCTACAGTGCAGTACCTAGGCTGGTTAAAACCTGCGAAACCATGTCTATGCTGACCGTTATGGCATTACAGACTGACTTTGGCTGAGATCCAGCACTGACTTGCTTCGTCAAACAACAGCAGGATTGGGCATAGAGACCTCTTTCCCATTCCTGCTCACACTGTTGGCCTTTATCGTTGGCAACTACTTTATGAAGGGTTACGTAAAATCGGCAAAACCCATTATGGGAGCTGAAGTAAGTTTGTCCTTCAGCTGCTCAAAAGTGGAATCACATTCGGGGATCCACATGGCAAATAACTGGTGACCTGATCTTCCTGTTCACTTGACATCTGTACTTTTGTTGACAAGGTAATGAAGTGGCCCAGCAATCTGAGCAAACCCTCAAATAAATCTCCTCTAATAGCTGAAGAACCCCCAAAATGACTGGAGCTCTTTGAGAGGGGCTAGGATCTTCCAATTTTTAACAGCAGAAACCTTGGACAGGTCTGTCCCCACATTCTCAGCAAACACCTGATGACCCAGAAACTTGACCAACACTTCTGCAGAGTGCTGGGTAGCTCAGCAAGTGTTTTGTCCAGCTTAGCTAGCTGTTTTCTTTGGTAAGTAACTGCACTTTGAACATCATCTAATGCTGTATATTTCTCATCATTCTACAGTTTCAGACTGAAGTATTAAGTTCACGCCTGGGAGCCACACCACAGAGGTCAATCTCTGCAACAGTGGATGGGAGTAATCACGTAGGTCTTCTTCTTCTTCTGCCTGCTTCTGGTTGTAAAAGGACTGCAAAACACTACTATCTTTGGAACAATACGTCGCAGTATCAAATCCTGTAAGTCCCCAGGCTTGGCCTCCCGTGCTACCCAAGTCTGCCTTGGAACATGAGCGAATAACTGAAGCCATATGAGCTTGGGCATTACCTTGATTAACAAGGTCCGTGTCAGGTGTGGAGGAACCAAGACATACTGAAATTAAGTGGGCTACTGGAACAAGGTGACAACATAAGTGGACAAGGGATCAGAAGAGGGAACTGTTGGAATGCTACTACAGATGTAACCCCAGTGAAAGGGGTTGCATGAAGAGGATGTGGGACCCATGGATTCTTTGACACCTAACATCTAGACTAACATTGAAACAACTAGTAGCTCAGTGTTCCAACATTTGCAAGAAGCAAATGCTTTCGCAACTAGAGAATGATAAGGTACAACACAAATGCTACAACAAGGGGGAGCCAGGACCTCAGGACAGGGAGGAGATTTCAACATCCCCACATTCTGAGATTGGGTACCAAGCCCCAAGAGCAATTGGTATGTTGAATGTTGTACGTAGAGCAGCTGACCTGATAGAGAAGGATCATGGGTAAGCTGAAAAAAGCTGATATCAGCGCTATCAGCTGAAAATGTAACGTATCTCAGTGTGGCATGCAGTCTGTCTTTAAAAAGTGACAAAAGTGGACAACAAAAGAAGAAATGGCAGGCCGAAAAACTATCTACAGCAGATGGACACTATCTGAAATTCTTACCCTTAGGAAACAGAAACCTGCCACATGAACCTAAAAGATGCATCTGACCGTTCAATTGATCCATCAACTGTTCAACAAAGCCTCATCAGGAATGGTCTCAGTGGAAGGGTGGCTGTCAGGAAGCAATTCTTAAGGAAAGGAAACAGTGAGAAAAGGATGAGGGATGCCAAATTACACAAGAACTGGAGTGAAAGTCAGTGCTAACAAGTCTTATGGAGGAATGAATCCAAATTTTAAAGTTTTGATTCAAATAGTTACAAATATATAGGGTTAGGTTTGCCAGGAGAAAGGTACGACAGTCAGTGTCTTCAGCCATCTGAAAAAACATCATGAAAGCTCTGGCATGGTTTGGGGCTGTGTTTAGTGTTGCCAGCGGTGTGTGTGGGGGGGGTCTTCTCAAAAATTGATGGAATTATGAATGCAAAAAAATGCTATCAGATTTTGATATGCCATGCAATGCCAGCTGGAAAGCTTAATTTTTAAGCATGGCTATAGAGTGTGTGTCTGGCTTAATGATCAGATATATTATAGAATATGCTGATACCTCTTGCTCAGGTCATAAGTTGTCACTCGGGGGTCATAGAGGTAAATCTGCGCTTATTCCACGACATGTCTCTGGACAAAGACACCTTCTGATCTCATTAGGTAACTCTAATTAGTCAGTGTCACTTTTCATTTCAGGGACAGTATCTCAGCCAGTAATTCTGCCTTTCTCTCTCTTATTTCTTTGTGAGACCAGAGATTGTCTGAGTTATAATTGAATGAAGGCTGATTAATTTATGGGGGTACTAATTGGTGAAATTGGTGGTGGAAAGTGACAGATACATAGAGTGCGCAGTTTCAGAGATGGAAACATTTTGAGGCATTCACGTATTATAGTAGCATAGTAGATACTTTCAATACTGTGCTTTCAAGACAAAAACTAAAGATCTACTGTATATATTTAAACTAACTATATATTTACATATAAATAAAATTTTACATATTTATATATAAAATTCTGTTCTAATTTAAAGATGTTAAATCTATCACATTTACAACATGTACGTTAGATCCTTTGTTATTGTCTTTACAGGCAAAGCTGAATAAAACAGGTAAGCTATTTATTCAGATAGATACACAATGTTGACCATGCTCCACTTCACTGGAGTATGGTGCACCAGCGCGATGAGATGACATTTTGAAATCTATTTTTCTCAACGTAAAACTTTCTCCTCTTTGCCTCTTTCACAGCGCTGTGTTCTGAGATTGACAGCTTGCTCTTCGGGTTTCTCGGGGAGGGTTTGAAAGGAAATTTGCTCCGGCGAGTTCTTTCCTCCTCTTGCTTCACCTGCGGCAAGCGAGATGGCCTGGCGTGTGGTAGAGACGTAGTGAAGGGGGGTGGGGGTGGGGGCCGAGCATCGCCTTGCAGTGGAAATGGCAGTGTCAATTAAATATCACTTTCAATTTCCTTGTTTTATGATCCCCAGGCTACTAAGCACCAATAATCCCCCGTCGGCAGGCCCTCCTACCTTGTCTTGAGGAAGATTGATTACACTTGTCGCCTCCTATAAAAAAGACATTTACATGAAAATAAGAAAACAACTTCTTTGTTTGCATGGAAGTGAATCAGGGAAAAAAGCAATTCCCAATTTGATTTTCATACAAAGGCGAGGCAAGATAACAATCTCTTGGTGTCTCATCTGAGTGAGTTTTGGAGGTAGAGCAAAGAGGGAGGGCGAAGACGTATGTAGATTGAATAACGCTGGCAAATTATTCCCATGCAACGTTGATGGATCTTGTCTTCACTCACACAATGAAGATGTCTCAGATGCTGTGGCAGAGATGGCTTCTGACATGTGTGTTTCATGCCATGTGTTCCATATATTTCGGCCCTGAAGACTACTCACACACATTAAAAGAAGTGTGACTGGAAACATTTCAGTAATATATGTTACTTTTTTGGTAAACAGATGAAATGATATTTAGACATACTGAATAACTTGGAGTTCATGTGTTTCCCATTCCGCATATGAAATTAACTTTATATCTTGTCTCTTTAGCGTGTGTGTGTGTGTTTGTGTGTGTGTTTATGTCATCAGTGTTGTCTTCAAAGTTTATGTAGTTTTTCTGTTCTTTTGTCAGTATATTTCATGCGCCAAGTAACTTATTATTACATTTTTGCAGCAACATACAGGACAGAGATTGACTTATCAGTAAAATATTGAGTGAATTATTTATCACATCACTACACAATATTCTTGAAAGGGAAAATTTTACTTTTACATATGCGTGTCTGTATTTATAAGAACCACATTGTGTGCACACAGTCAAACATCATACTTAAAACTTCTAAAAACGTGCCCATCATAGAAAGGGAAAAGACTATTAAACAAAAGAAGGCCCACATGAGCTCAGTGGTTGGCAGTCATATACCACTTTATTGTTTTCCAACCAACAATTGTACAACAAGCTGCAATCCTTTTAAACACAATCCTTGTGGCAGTTGTTTGTAAAGTATTATAGCGTTTTTGCTGTAAACATATTTTGTACTGTAATAATATCCAAAATGTATGCAACCAACTTTAATTTGACCTCTGAGGAAGCAGCAAAATAACAAAGTATATACAATTTGTTGCAATGCAATCTCTGAGCAAAATCATTAAACAAAACAACAGCAAGAAAAAACAGCGACAACTACATTTGCAATGACAAAAAGCTCACGCAGTCCTTTAATCAGGAGTGAAGTTGTACGCATTTCCCCTGATGCAACTACTTTTTATTACAAATGCAGAGGTGCCCTCAAGACTTCTTTAAAGACAATAAATAAAACTCTCATATTTGTATTTATTGTTCATTTGCAGACTGAGACCAGCACAACATTTCAGGCAATTAAACATATACACATTCTCACACACAAGACAGGTCTAAGTCCTTTGCTGGTTAAAAGATTAGTTATTATTACAACAAAATATAATTCTAAACACAGGTAAATCACAACATGACAACTAAACGTGGAACAGTCCCCTGTCTCTTTTTTCTTTTCAATGTGAATAAAGTGAGTAATATGCACAAAGAAAGAAAGTGTTATCACTGCCATTTAAAGACATGTTGAAGACTATTAAAAAAAATCTATCAGCTATCTGATCAGGAAGGTGTGTGTGTGTCTGCTATCTGTGATTTCATGTATTATATATTTGTGTACAGTCGTCTGAAACATAGTAAGACTGTTTTATACACAACACTGCCTTGCAGTGGTCACTTGCACTGAGCTCACCCTCCAAACATGTTTGCCTTTTATATATAATTTTATAAATTTGATGGTAGATATGTCCCCAAGTCAAGTGGCAAGGAAAATAGGAAAATACAGGTAGAGAAAAACAAGAGGTCATAATAATGGTGAAGGTGACAGACAGAAAAGTAGACAGGTGGCATAAAAGAGACTGACTTAGAAAAACAGGAGGTGTGAGGTAGCTTAGAGAGAGAGAGAGAGAAAAAAGGGGTTACATTTGCTATTATCAGATATAGCAACCATAGGTATTCCTCAAGCAATGGCAGCTGATATGTCCATGCATATATAAATAGTGAAGAGAGATTAGTTTATACCAAATCTTCTCTGTACACCTTTAAGTCTTTTGTCAGTGCCACAGAGGCTATGTAGCAACCGGGTGTGTTGAGCATGTTTACACAAAGCATAAGAGCATCAGTGTCCAATAATTTGTGTCTCACATGGTCTTTCACTACTTAAACAAGGTCAGAGCAGCAACATGAACAAGTGAGGCTCCACACACAAACACACACAGAGAGTCATATCTGGCCTTTGAACAGCGCCGTATTGTGCAACTCTGTGTGTGTGCCGAGATAAGCTAGGCCGCTAATGCCAAGCATAAGACACTAATAAACAAACAGTGTTTAAATTGGCCTGAAAGGAATCAGTGATGCGTAGGAAGCACCCCCAGAGCTTCAATGGCTTAATCTTCCTCCTTCTCACTCTACTTTTTTCACATTCTCACAACAGATTAGGTTGTAAATCCACAGAGAAAAAGGGATCAGGATCTCTACGGCACTAGAACTTTCCCCCTTACATGATTTTTTTTTTTATTATTTTAATTACGAGCTGCATGTCTAGTTTGATGAGAAGTTGAATAATATTTTCCTGAGTGTGTGCTTGGAAGTGATGAGTTTATTATTGCATCTTAGTCTTCAAAAGCTATCTTCTAGTTTCATCCAGCTGTGAAACTGCCACACCTGCATACTACTAAGAAATCAGGTATGAATAATTTTACCTTACCCTTAATCATGAATCATAAATTCAGCATTGGCAGTGTTGTAACACAATGGAAGGTCCAGTTCTATAACAATGGACAGCAATCTTAGTTAATTGTGTGTTCTATATATCTGTGGGGTATACAGCCCTGTTACTGACTTACTGGCAACTAGAGGGCAGACATGAACATCCATCGGCACCATGAAATGTGTGTGCATGTGTGGCAATACATGACTCTTGACAGTGATTATTTTATGATTAAATTAAATGCCGCAAAAAGTTTTATATATCTATATCTATATCTATACCTATCTCTCTCTCTCTCTCTCTCTCTCTCTCTCTCTCTCTCTCTCTCTCTCATATATATATATATATATATATATATATATATATATATATATATATATATATATATATATATATATATATATATATATATATTTATTTATTTTTTTTTTTTTTTCATGGTTCAGTGTGATATTTCAGTATTCCAGTCGAGCATTACGACAGTGTAGAACTCTTCTAGAGTCATGTGTTGAAATGTATTAGTCATTGTGTCATTGGAGTACATGCAGGGGGAGAAAAATCACAGCCCTTCCGGAGAGCGATTCATCAGGTTTTTCCCAGAGCCCTCCCGGGTCAAGTTTTTATGGCGCCTGTTTGGTTTCCAAATGCTCTTTTCTCTTACCCGCTCTCAGCCACGCTATAGTGTCCAAACTTGTCTACATTTGCTTCTCGTGTTTTTGTGCATGGTAGATGTCCTTTTAAAAAGGCCGATCTCAAATAAGTCTTTATTCTTGTTTTGTTGGCTTATATTCTCTGTTTTCATGAACTCTGGCCCCAGCCATGGCAACAGCTAGAAAAATGTTAACATTGATTGACAGGATATAAAAAGGCCCCCTTGCCTGGTACGCATTTCAAACACTTTGGGAACAATGGTGCTTGGTGTGATTGAATTAATGAGGTATTGCCGACTGTCAAAAGAGCACACATACTTTACATAAACCTGATTATCTTTGCATGGCAGAAATAGAAGAAAAGGGGGAAGCAGGGGAGGAGGAGGGTAGAGGGACCAGAGAGGAAAGCGAAGAGAGGGGGAAAGAGATTTGGATTTCAGTTGGCAACTCCCAAAAAAAGGCATCCAAGTATGTTCTGGATGGTGGGGGAAGATGCAATAGCGATGTTCTGGCTTGGGCTTGCCTTGGCCTCTCCCTCATGTCTTTGCTCCGTTTAGCATAAACCAACCATAGGGGTTTTAACAAATCTATTCAAGGAGCATGGGGCCCCAGAACAACATAGTTTTTCACAAGCCACCACCCCCAAGCAAGACTTTTTTTTTTCTTTTTAGGGAAGCCATTGTTCCTCTTGAACCACACAGAGATTTCATCGTCTCCCCGACCTCAAGCCCCAGGAAAAGGAGCAGTTGTGCCCTTAGTGAACCCATGAAGTGACACCCGGAGTGACTGCCAAGAGTCTCACTAATTCTACCAACCTATTGAGACAGGAAAATAGAGTGGAGGAGAGGAGGGTGGGATGGATTGTGGGAGGGAATGAGAGTGAAGGGAAGGATAGAGGTTCTCTGACTGAAATGCTCACCAGATCAGCAAAGTGAACCCTCTGAAACGTGAGCTAATTCTCTATTTAATCCTTTTAGCTGCTTTTTCTCTCTCTCGCTATCTATGTCACTTCTGTCCTTGCTTACCCCCCTCCCTTCATCCCTCTCTCTCTTTACTATTTCTCGCTCCTGTCCCCCCTTTAAACCCTCTTTTCTGAGGGAAGTGTCAGCAAAAGTTCTTGTTGAGCAGCAGAAGAGGCAGGGAAAAAGGAGGCTTCTAGGAATGATTCGGGATGTGTGTGTGTGTGTGTGTGTCTGTGTGTTTGTGTGTGTGTCTGTGTGTAGGTGTTGGCTAAGTGAAGGGGGTAAGTGTTAAGAGAGCTGACTGTGTAGGCTGCTCCTTTTACTCTATGTTTTTCCCCCTTTCTTCAAGAAAAGCTATGACACCTGCGGTTTGATTTCTCGGGTTGTCAAAAGTCGTCTTTGTTAGTTCTCCTTTCGAATGAATGGCAGTGGATTTGAAAAAAGAGGCGTGTTCACACATTGAGTTGTAGGTGGGCTTTACCGCAAGTGGTTTCCATAAAGAAAAAAGAAAATCTCATAATATTACTCCAGGGGCCTCTGAAAGGAAAAAGAAAATCACACATTACTCCCGAGGCCCCCATTGTCTTACCTACTAAACCAAAGCATATCAAATGCCTACAGATCCCTTCCCTCTTGCTTCTAAACTTATAGCTGAGAGCCTGCATAGAAAGATACAAATTGTCCCCCATGCTGCAAGGTTGCTGGAACATAAATTGCAGGGAAAGGCATTGTTGTCAGTGAGTAATATACTTAGCATTATTCATAAAGAAGAGGAGAAGATTAAAAGGTGCTGGCTGGTATTGAAAAAAAGGTACTTGACTGTTATGCTGACATAGGTGTTACATATGGCCTAATGTGGGGATTTTATCTATTGCAATTGTCAGAAATATATATCCCTAGGGTTGTATCCACTGTGCATGTCTTTGTACTGATATGAACAAAACAAATGATAGGCATAAAAAGCTATCCCTATCAGATATGTTGCCAGCTGGTGCAAATTACAGTGGTAGGATATTATAGTACTGGCCAACTTCTGTGCAATTATATGTGATTGAAACTGTCATATTTGCAATGACTTTGTCAGTGTTATTGGTGTTTTTTAAAATGTTATTATTTCTTTTTTTAACCATTTGCTATTTATTTAATTGTTTGCTTAAACTCAGAGTGAAATGAGCTCAATCAAACTAAGCATTTTTTAAAAAAAATTTTAATACTGTTACTACTTCAACTTTTTAATTTAGTCTGTGGAGCTCAATTTATTATGCCTCAATGAGAAAGTTAATAAAATGGCTGTTAACCGGTTTTGTTAGGCCAAACTCTCCTCTGTGCAAACATGTGTTTACGATATGGTTTCCAGCACAGTCAGTTGCTTGCTTGAAAGCAACTTCACTCACAAGTGTTTGAAAGGCTAATCTTGTTTTTGGCACCTTTCTTCTTTTCCCCCTTCTCGTTGCCTCATCTCTGCACTTGTCGAGCTCCCCTGTGTCTTTCCCTTAAGCCCTTAGGAATGGTAAAAACAATGGGCAGCCATTTGTTAATTTTATAATTATTTACTAGTGAGCCTTTGCTACACAATAGTCTAAAGTAACCGTGAGTCACAACTCATTGAACGCTCATGTCCTAAAATATTAGCTGACAATCAGCTTAACATTGCTCTCAGAGGTTGCTTCTATTATAGCAACACTCTAAACGACTCAAACGACTTACCCTCTACAAATTGCAGCCTTTTCCTTACGCTGTCATTCGAGTCAGCAGTAAATTAAGCAGAGGGCTGAGCAACAACCTCTTGACTTTTATTGAGGCCAGGGTCTAATTGTAATTCACCGGACCAGACCCTTTGTGTCACCGAGTGCTTCATTTGCAGTTTGCAGTTTGCAGTTTGCATGAACCCTGGAGACATTAACTCTGTCCCCTTCTCCATTCATTACAATGCTATTAGTCTCTGCGAATTGATCAATATATCATGTATAGAACATCTTGAATGTGGACGTCTGGCTCCTTTGTGAGCCTCGAGATAATGGTTTCCCCATTCAAGCTGGCTTGTAGGAACATGGAGATAAAGCAAGGCAGGGAAGAGTTATACCGCTTACAGCTATGGAGAGGGAGCTATCTCATCCATATTATAAGTGGGTGAACTTAAAAGGCATAAAAAGGGACAGTTTATTGTGAGGAGGAGAGCAGCTCCGGAGGAGGGTGTAAAGATCTGAAAGACTCAAACTGGCACCTTTTATTCTCCTCAGGCATTCAGGAGGGAAGAAATCATCCATCCATTCTCCTTAGCACAGTCTTATAGAGCTTTGCACACTGTGTTATTTTCAGCTGTGGCTTGGCATTGCATCAGAGTCAAACATTTTTCAAAACAGAACTTGGTATTGAGGTTTAGAGTTCTGTATTTATTTTTGTTTTATTTTAATTATTTATTTATTTTTATTTTATGGACTTGGCATTCTGTGGACTCGGCATATGTTATTTTTATGGAGTGGCTATCCTTCACCAAGTGTATCAAAATGTTGGTCTATTGCCCCATTACCATACTTTACTGTGGTTTGTTGGGGGAACCCAAGCGGAGATGGTGACACCAATAGACTCAGTAAACTGATCGCAAGTGCCAGCTCTGTGATTGGCTGCCAACTGGACACATTTGAAGCTGTGGTGGAGAGGAGGTCACTAACAAATCCATCATGTATAATCACTGTCCTCTCTAACATTTATGAGACAGGCAGTGGAGCACCTTTTTTAACAGACTGATCCATCTCCGCTGCCACAAGTACAGATCTGGGAAATCTTTTGTACTTATGCAGTAATGCTCTACAACATAACACATGTGTCTAGAGGAGAATTATCTATCACCTCAAAGTAACTGTTTAATTTTAATGGAGAGAAACAAAATATCAACCAAAAATCCACAAAAAATACATTACATAAAAGTTAGAAATTGATTTGCATGCCATTTTGTGAAATAAGTATTTGATCCCCAAGCAAAACATGACTTGGTACTTGGTGAAGAAACCCTCATTAGCAAGCACAACTGTAAGACATTTCTTGTAGTTGGTCACCAGGTTTACACACATCTCAGGAGGGATTTTGGCCCACTCCTCTCTACAGAGACTCAAAATCCTTTGGATTTCTTGGCTGCTGCTTGGCAACTTGAAGCTTCAGCTGCCCTCAAAGACTTTCTATAGGATTTAGGTATGGAGACTGGCTAGGCCACTCATTGATCTTAATGCATTTCTCCTTTAGCCACTCTTTTGTTGCCCTGGTGGTATGTAATGTTGGAAGACCCATCCACAACTCATCTTCAGTGTTCTGGCTGAGGGAAGGAGGTTCTTGTCCAAGACTTTATGGAACATGGCCCTGTCCATTTGCCCCTCAGTCTGGTGAAGTCATCCTGTACTCTTAGCAGAAAAACAGTCCCTTTGTGCTTGACTGTGGGGTTGGTGTTCTTTGGGTCACACTCAGCATTTCTCTCCTTGAAGCACAGCCGGTTGAGTTATTGCCAAAGAGCTCGATTTTGGTTTCATCGGACCACAGCACTTACTCCCAAGCCTTGTCTGAATCTTTTAGATGTTCACTGGCAAACTTCAGACAGGCCTGTACATGTGCCTTCTTAAGCAGGGTGACCTTGTGGGCGCTGCAAGACTTAAGTCTGTTACTCCGTAGTGTGTTACCAGTAGTGTTCTTGGTGACTGTGGTCCCAACTGCCTTCAGATCATTAACAAACTCCTCCCATGTACTTTTGAGCTGACCCACCACCTTTCTCTTGGCAACTAACCCCATGAGACCAGATCTTGCATGAAGCTCCAGACCAAGGGCGATGATCATTTTATATTTCTTCCATTTGCGAATAACTGCACCAACAATTGTTGCCTTCTCACCGAGTTTTTTTGCTGATGTAGCCCATTCCAGCCCTGTGCAGGTCTACACTCTTGTCCCTGACATACTTTGACAGCTCTTTGGTCTTGCCCATGGTGGTGGAGAAGTTGGAATGGAAAAAACTGATTCTGTGGACAGGTGTGCTTTATACACATACTGAGTTGAGATCAACAGTATCAGTATTTGATTGACCTATTGATTGACCTAAATCAATGCATAGCTTTTATGTAATGTGTTTTTTTCTGAATTTTAGTTGATCTTCTATATCTGTTCATTTAAATGCAGCTACCATAAAAATTAGAGACTGATTATTTCTTTGTAAATGAGCAAACGTACAAATTCAGAAGGAGATCAAATAATTCTTTCACCCATTGTATATGACATTCTTGTCATTTAAACCCTTTGTTAAGTTATATGCATGCTTGTGTTTCACTGATTGTTTGAACTGCTGTAACAAAATTGTTTCTGAAATCTGGGATAAATTATGTATCCCCTTTTAAAGGGGAAGCACAAAGGTTAGTGCTTCACATTACAAGCAGTGGGCAATCAACAAAACTCTCACTTGCTATGAAACTGGATGATTTAATTGTAAATAAGAGTTTGGTCAGATGAACCCCTCATCTTGTCTTGAACTGTTGTGCAATCAGCAGCCAATTTAACTTTAAGTTAGTATATAGACACAACAGTTAAAAAAAGTAATTAGATTATGCACTTTGTCCAACCTCAGAAGTAATCAGTGGAACCTTATATTCAAAATGGTACCTGCAGGCAATGTGTGAGTGTGCCCCCTGTGGCAAGTCTAGCTAGGCCACAGCCACAGTGAAACAGGTTACAATAAGAATTCACAAAAGCATGGCTCAGCACTTTTGAAAATGATGTTCAAGATCATTTGCAACTGAGAAAATGGTTGCAATTGCGTTAATGTGAAGCAAAAAATACAGAGACGAGCCAAACGTGGCAACTAAAAGACACCCATCACCAGCAGCAACTATTCTCAAGTGGTCACGAGTTAACATGTGTGAACTTGTCAAAAATAAACATACATCTCATGCGAACACAGAATGATCATATTCACATCATATTTCCCTTGAAGTACTTCTTCTCACTATGCTTTGGTACTGGGCCATACAGATAGTCTGTGTAGTGCAGAACCCCTAGAGAAGGCAAACACAGACGAAGGTCCGTGATAACATTTGTTGTTGAGAATGAGATTTGGTACCTTTACCGAATCCCTAGAGGGCAGTACTACAGCTGGTTTGTATTCAGAGAAAACTCGCTTCAGCCTGTGATAAGCAGCAGTGATCCAATTGGCTTGTTGGAAAGTGGCAAGGGTTTTAAAAAGAAGAGGCTACTTAGACAAGCTGTAAGGGAGGCCTTCCTCTCTGACACTGAGTTTTGTTTAAAAAAACACAAAATAACTTCTTTGTGTGTATATGATGAAGAGATCACAGTCACTAAATACCCGTGGGCTTGTGTAGATTAATGGGGCATTAACATGAGTCAAATGCATGTTAGCAACCTCATGGAGAAGTTAAGAAGGTTTTAGGGGTTTAACCCCAAACCAATCCAATAATACAGAGAGGAAGCAAGAGGATTATAAATTGTTTGCCCTTTATTGACATATTTAGGCACATGCCCTCTTTCTAAAAAAAAAATCACACAACATGATTTAATTTAATTTATAGCAACATTATAATAATACTGACATCTAGCAATACTTTATATTTTTCCCTTTCAATTTCATAATCTACCTAAGCATATGATGTCAAGCAATGCAACAATCTGCATATCTACAAAACAGAAAGCTACTTATACTCCACTGGGGTAACAGATGGAGTAATATCAAAGATGCACTGTCACATTCTGTCACTTGTGTTGTTACCTGATATTTACAGCAGTACTTGGGCCTAATCGATGATGTAAATGCATCTCTCTTGGCAACGGTCTTCTTCCTGTGGAAGTTAACCTATGAACAGAGCTGTCAAACACACAGGACAGAAACCAGCTCATGTTAGCCTCCTTTCTCTACATTTACTTGCAGAGTTTTGACCTTTAAGAGATGTCAGCATGAAAAAAAGCGAAAGGATCCCTGTGTGGGTGCATGAATATGAGAAGGACAGGGGAGGCAAACTCCTCTTGTCCTCCCATGCACACACGCACACACACACACACACACACACACACACACATTTTGTGGGCTAACAGCCGTGAAGCCTGGGTTTAAATTCACTCTGCGGTGGACTGTTTAAATGAACCTTAATTTAGCATCCTGCTGGCTCTATTGGGATTGTAATAGAACACATTGCACCTTGTCCGGCAACAGAAGCTCCCTCTCCCTCTTTCATCCTCTTTCTGAGCCCCCTCGTTCCAAGTCCTGGGAGAATTGATTTTTTCAAATGCAGGGAAACAAATCAAAGGACAGAATGATTGTGTTGCAAAGAGAAACAGTAGACATGGCTTTATAATCAATTTGACTATTAACCAAGCAATGTTTTCCTTCACTTTACAAGATTTTGTAGACTAGTATGTAATGAGTTAGCAAGTCATTAGTGTGTTGTAATTACAAACTTGATAAACAAAAACAGGTATACTAATTTGGTGAAGCCTTTAAAGATGTCAAGAAGTAAATTATGGAACAGGCACCAGAGTTAAAATAGTCATGACTAAATGTAATTGAATGCCAGTGTATAGGTGTAATCACAACCAGCAGTTCTACCCCATGTTCTACTACTGTGTTCACTGCTCAAAGGAGTCATGCCGGGTTATCTCTGTATTTTTAATTTGCCGAGTCTCTTTCTCCATGAGTAACAATTAATTTGAATTAAACCATGTCACTAAACCTCCCGCGATTAAAAGAGACACAAAAAAGCCATCTGGCTTTGTTTACTTGAACATCATAACTAAAAAAAAAAGACTTATCAAGTGAAACAAGAGACATACAGTAGTCTGTTGTTGTGAAGTTTTAGCCACTTTAAGGAAGTAATTTGATTCTTCTGTATCATGTCGTATGTTAGGGTGGTATCTGATTGATCCTGGATTTAGTTATAAAAATTATTTTTGTTAGTGATGAAAGAACATGAAATCTTGTTTGGACAATTTTTTTAATGCCTGCTTGCTTTTATAAAATAAATAAATAAATGTTATATTCCTGAAATCATGTTCACTTTGAATTTAGCCCCTACAATTTGTGCACACTGTTGCTGAACAATGCAACATTTTTTTATTGGCTTCTAAAGAAAAACTCACCCTACATTACTCGTTTGCTTCCTTCCTACAATATACCCATCCTCTAGCGCCAAAGGAGCTCACCTTGACAGCTCCTGCAGTCACCCTGTTCTAAGTGGATGATTAAAAAGAAATGGAGGGGTTTTACTGGGGACTGGTATGCGTGGCATCCCAAGAGTCCCTGCTCCAAGCTAGCCAAGCAGAGCGAGCTACAGCTGTCCTCCAAACAAGCCCACCATCCTTTATTTATTTCTGCTGAAATATTGATGCATGTTATGAAAGGTTTAAAATAATGTGTCTGCCTTTTTCCTCTTGCACCACCACACTGTTTTCTAATGCATAAATAATTTGTCCCTTGGACACTGCACGGACACTGGGTCCCTCACATTAGGTGGGGTGTATCCACTGTATCACATTCTTTCTGCCTGAGAGAAAATACCCATCCCTTGTAATTTCCTACACTTATACAATCGGCAATGAGAGTAAATAATTGATGTATGAATTTAGGGCTGAAACTCCAACACAATATGACTTCATGTCAAGGGTTAGTCCCTGTAGATTTGAAGCCAAATCATCTCACAAAATGGGTTATTCCTCTCCACAAAAGGAGTATCCTTTTTCGAGTTCCTACCTTTTATTCCTCCCTCCACCACCACCATCCACCTTCCTTTCCAATTGAGAAAAGGAGACCTGGGTTTAGCAAGCATCATGATGAGGTCTTGGTTTGCATGGCTGGAGATAACAGAGTGACTTGGCCCATTATTAGTAGAGGGTATGTTTTGTTTTTGAACGCAAATGGGTTTTTCACACTGACATGAACCCATTTTTGATTGCGTCTGTGAATGACTACGAGCCGAGTATAAAAAAGGAAGCACCCACTCACTTCTCATCTCAGTATCTGTGTTGTGATGTACAATTATGCCAATAAATTTGTTGTCCAGATCCATTTGTGAGATAAGAAAAGGCGAACAAGGGATGAAAGTTAAACGGAGTAGAATAGTAATTTCACTCTGTATGCTTCAATTAAACACGCTGTGGCAAGTACAAGTCCTTTCTATGCTGAACAGTTGAAACATCTCCTGTCGTATGGTTTTGTGACATGACCACAGGAGTTAGGGATTATGCAGTGTGGGTAATGACAAATGCATTGTGTTATCATAAGACAACATCCAAAACCATGAAAAATGTTGTCACAGTAAGTTATGTAAACTCAGCGGCAGTAATGGAATGGCTGGGAGGGAATCACAACAATGGGAATTTTGACTGTTTCAGTAGAATGTGAACGCACATTGACATGGATTTTTTTCAAAATATGCCAAATAGCACAGTATGGTGATGAACAGTTAAAGCAACTTTAAACCTACAGTATCAGGCAGAGCTGTGGTTTGGAATCTTAATTGTTCCTCTATGCTCTTCTTTTCTAAATAATTTATGCTAAATAAACTGTAAGAGATGTAAAAAAAAAAAAAAAAAGGCATTCAAATGAATTCTTAGTCCTTTGTGATCTGCCAAAATTACTGAAATTATGAAAACTGTGCAACTAAACAGCTGGAATTGGATTTATGGTATACAGTAGGCAAGCCAGAACAGTGTGTGACCCACAACATATATTTATAATTAGTGAAGTACCCAGTGTGTGTTGGTAATGGGAAAACATCGTTGTAAAGTCACAATAGCTTGGACATTTGAGAGCCTGTATGCACCATAAAATAAAGGCTTGACAATACTAAGGCACTACTCATTTCCCTCCAGTTTTGTGTATTAATACTTATTTTTGTAAGTTGCACCCACCTTTGGCTGGCTCCGATCCGGTACTGATAGTGAGCGCAGTCCCTGTGACGTCAAACAAATCTATATTTAGCCCTCTGGGGTCTGGGGTATAATACTGGTCAACAATGATTTTTCTACCTGGAGAAAAATACCTGATATAAGGCATTTCAGGTATGCTGATTCCAAATCTATAATCAGAATTTCTCTAGCACGTCAGGTTCTTGAGTTATGCACATGTCAATATTTAGCTAATGTATTGCTTTACTGGCGCTTCTCACTCAAATGTAAAGTGTGCTAAGATTTTCTAATTTTGAAACTGAACAGGATTTAGCAGTAATTTGGGTCGTTTTGGAGTGCTGAATCCAAATATGGTCATTGAAATTCAATCAACTAAAGTTTAACTAACAATACTGAGGATAAACAATGCCAGAAATTTGCAATTTCTTATAGTGACTGCTTTGATCTGTCAATTGATAAAAACAATGTTTAGTGCCACATCAGGTGATGGAATAGTGTTTCTGGGGCAGTCCAAAGTGATGCCAAGCTTAAAGCTGGGATCGCTGATGGACCCCAAGTCCGTCAGCTTATTAGAGACAAAGACTAAGCTCAGACCCCTTGAACTAAGAGCATGGGAATCGTTTGTTCAGGTAGTACAGAATTTCTTGGGCAACCATAAAGCCACAAACTATGAAGAACTAGTTGATGACATGCTGATATCATTCAAACACATGGGCTGCAGAATGTTACTTAGGATTCACTTCCTTCACTCTCATCCTGACTTCTTTCCACCCATTTTGGGTGATGTGAGCGATGAGCATACAGTATCTCTGAAATGGAGACCAGGTGCCAGGGGCGCTATAACGCAAACATGATGGCTAACTACTACTGGTTTCTACAGTGTGAAACATCCGTGAATCACAAGCGCAAGTGTTTGTCACACTTTTGAACTGTTTAGGCAGACTAATTGTGGACTGTATTAGTTTGAGATTCCTCATATGATTGATTTTGGTATCTGTGTCTTTTTTTCACCAGTTGCGCAGTGGGTAGGTGCTCACCTTGCAACCGGAGGGTCACTGGTTGGAGTCCCTGTCTGAGCGCATGCTGTCATTGTGTCACTGGGCAAGACACTTAACCCACATTGCCTAGTGTGAATGTGGTTGTGTGGTTGGTGCTGATCGGAGGGGCCGTAGGTGTGGATTGGCACCCACGCTTCTGTCAGACTGCCCCAGGGCAGCTGTGGCTACATTAGTAGCTTATCACCACCAAGTATGATTGAGGTGCAAATGAATGGTGCATGAAATTGTAAAGTGTCTTTGAGTACCTTGAAAAGCGCTATATAAGACTAAGGCATTATTATGATTATTATTATTATAGTTGTATGTTCATGGTGTTTTTTTGTTTGTTTTTTTTTAGATTATTTTTGGGCCTTTTTTGGCTTTATTCGACAGTTCTTCAGTGGAGATAGACAGGAAAGCGGGGAGGACAAACGGAGGAAGACACACGGCAAATGGCGACAGGCTGGGACTCGAACCTGCACTGGCTGCACAGCCAAGCAGCGTATATGGTCGCCTGCTCATGCCCTTGGCCCCCCATGGTGTACCTTTCTAATAAAATTATTGACGTTGAGTTTGGCGATTGGCATTTATTGGCATAGTAACGTAACTCAAGATTCTGATGTGCTTGAGAAATCCTGCTTTCATATTTGGAATCAGCATACCCAAATTAATAAAAATCTGTTGTTTTTCCTCAGGTAGCAGACAAAAAGTTTTTTTTGTTGACCAGTTTAATTGGCCATTTTTGACTACTTTAGATTTTGCCTTTATATTTCCCCTTAAAAACTGTTTACCTTGCCTTGTTCTCTCCAATTTCAAAACTTGATATTGATGTCGGTGTTTCCCACAATTTCCATGTGTTGTTCAGCAACCAAAAATGCCATGCCCAGCCATTTTTTTTTTTGATTGGTTGATGTGCTGCATTTTTCCACCAATAAGAAAAGGACTGTCATGATTTCAGTTTACTTTTCTTTCTTTTTTCTTTTTTCTTAACTCACAAGCAAATATCCCATTTTTACTGTTTCTTCCTGCACCAAACATGCATCAAACTGGTATATAGTTTTACGTTCTTTGACCCCCAGCAAGGCCTTTTGTGATTTTGACCCACTGGGTGTGTCTTGCTCTCTCTCCAGCCTTGGGTGCCAACCTTCTGTTCTGCTGACTCCACTCAGCAATTAGGCCGGAGTACTTAAGACTAGAGAGGGGGTAGTCCAGTGCCAGAGAACACTGTTTTCATTTACTCTTTTTGTTTAGTGACCAGCTTCTTGATTTTGTTGTGTTTTTCTTTTGAGAGTGACTGTTTGACTTTCTTTTTGTTTAATTATTTGATTAAAAAAAACTGTTATTTAACTGCCAATTTTGTCTTCTTGTCTTTTTGTTAATCCCTCATATCCCCTGGACTTTGCAGGGAATGTAACAGATGGCTCTGTAGCTTCCTTTATCTCAGTCATCAACGTTGCATGACTTTAAAGTAGGAAACCACACTCTTATGGAAGTTAATTGCTATACACTCTGTTTTCAGTTGCTGCTTAATTTTGCTTTTGTGATCTGACACATTACACTGGTGGGAAAAATAAATATTGTTAATACTGGAATTTGCATTCCAGTGCTAGTCCCGGCCAAAACGGTACTGACAAATTTTTAGGCTCAGGAAGAACCATTTACGTGCTTTCAGCTCACAAACTCGAACTTTTAATAATAAAAGTAGCAATGCCGTCAACCCAAAACAAGTAAACCAAAATCATAAATCCAAAATCAAATTGCTGAAGTGTATAAATTTTGTGTTATTCAAGGGTTGTGTGAAAATTTCAGGCAATTTAGTTCAGGCTAAACTGGTTAGTTTGCAGTATTGTGATAAAGTTTACAGTGGTGCAGTGACTGGTTACATTTAGAGTACTATTCTTACCAAGGATAGCAGACATCAATTTATATTTAAGGTGATGATGCTGATTAGATTCACTAATTAAATTTGACCTTTTATACTAGCTTTATAGTGTCTATGAGCTGGAAATCAGCTCTTTGCGACTAACTACACAAGTCAACTGATCACATTTGACAGTCACAAATCTGCTGGAGCTAACAAATAAATAATTCTGACTTATTGCTAAGTAATTCTTTTCACCTCTGGACACTAAACTGAATTAAAAACAAAAAGCCAAAATGAAATAATAAAAAAAAAAGATTAGAAAATACCAAACTATAACTCTTCACTGGACTTCTTCACATCATCTTAGGCTTCCCTGATCTTAGGGGTGATGGTAACCTCTAGATTCCACCTCTCATACTCTCTCTGATTTGCTAGATTTGTGTGCTAAAACTTCAGGGTGACCCTACCCAAAGGATTAACTGTGTTGCCAAGGGTTTCTAATGTCCATATCTTGTGCTGCAGCCAATGCCCAAAAGAACACCTCATGTATATTTCTGAGATACAACCAGTCTCGCCAAATCAGGGCCTTGAAATTCCCAAGGCATTCAAGAGAGAATATTCCCGCAAATTACCGGAACTGTTGCATGTGCCATGTTCACAGAACTTTTTGGCCACAACAACACAATCAATCACCTGCCTTACAGTCCAGATTTGGCTCCCTGTGATCCAGCAAGCACTGCAAATATACACATGCAAGTGGTCAGAACTTGACTACCACAATTGAACTGTGGTTCAAGGAACTGTGCTTGAAGGGCTTTGCTTCGCAGGGACAGTAGTGGATGGATCTGCTTGAAACTAATAGACTGGCACACTGACAAACACATCAGCCATTACTACATTACAACTTTCAGACATGGTCAGCGCACACCTTTTGCAGGATAAATTTTTTTTTTAAATGCAAATTTGTTTAAGATTACGATGGGGTTAATGAATGAGTGAAGGATAGATATTATTTTGGTATGAGACTGTCATTCACTGACACCTCAGGGGTTCTCGTCAAATATTTATTATGAACAGAAATGACCCTAGGATCTGCCCTGACCTCTGTAAAGCTGTTGTATCATTCACATCTTTGCTCTTCCCCCTCCTACTCCTTTCTGCTGCACTGGCTTTGGAAAAAAAAAGAAAAAAAGAAAAAGTGCTTAGGGCTACACAGACATCCTGGCTTCCACCCTCTTTTTAGATTGTTAATGTGCGTGTGCATGTGTATATGTGTGTCTAGGCCTGCAAGTATATCCTTGACCACCTTGCACTGTAATCACTGCACACAGCTGCCACCTGCCTCTTTCTCTCATGTGTTTGAGCCTTTTTCTCACCCCCTCCTATGCTATAACTGGTATGATCTCAACAGTGGATCCTAATGTCTCTAGCCATGATTAATCTGATAAATAATAAATATATCAATCTAGCCTTTCGACAAGGACTAATTCTAACCAGCAGGAAGGCACAAGCCCCCTTTAACTGCTGCCTGTATCTGCCAAATTAATTATTTAATGATTAATTCTTTAGGAAATGGGAAAGTTTTGATTAATACTGTCCAGGCATCTGTCTTCAGTTGTTTGATGTATGTCAGAGAATTTCACCTTTGCTTTCTTTCTCTCCGACCTTTCATGCACACGGAAAAAATGCACACGCACGAGCACTTAGACAGAAGCAAGGGTAGAAGAGAGACGTTTTAGCTCTTATGAACGAAGCCAGAGGCTACTGTCACCGAGATCAGATGCTGAATATCTCGCAATAAATTACAGCTGGATCTCAGAGGCCTTCATCCTTGAACCTTGAACATGTCAGCTTTGGATACCCCCCCCCCCACACACACACACACACACCACATCTCTATGCATTTAGGTAAGTTTCCGACCCTATTTTCTAATGGAAACCTCAAAGGTAGTTGAGTTTCTATACATTTTTAATGCTGTCAAATTGTCATTTCACTCTACTGTTTGCTGTTAAAAGGAAAAAAAATGTTGAATCAAACACAAAAACTGTGTATAGATACAATAAAGACCATTTATCTTGGATGTCACTAAAAGGAGCACAGTATCGTTTTAACATTTGCTGTTGACACTGCAGTAATAATATTTGTGCACATTAATTGCAAAATTTTTCTAGTAACAAGTTGACCATATTAGATAAGTAAACAGATACAGGAAACATTTTTTGTGTGTTTTGCGTCCTAAAATCATGAATAATGTAACATTGCTGCAATTGAAACATTAACAAAGTGCAGACATGGACTGCTACATTTACTCTTCAAAATTCATCAGTGTTGATGTACCTGCACTCCCTGGCAGAAGTGAGAGCACTCAACATTTAAGTTATATCAGATTTTCTTTAAATTGACTGCAGACTCAGGACAGCTAGTTAACCATAATTAACAGTGGTGCACTGCACAAGGAGCTAGTGGAAGTAGTGGGGGTATTCATAATATGCACAGTATCTCCACATCAGCCACAGCAAGCACCCCTCTTCTGTGTTTGACCCAGAGATAAAATCCTGATTTGTAGGGGAAAGTTTATTCTGCAGTGTGGGTTATGCACTGTTGTAGTTATTTGTCAAATATCCTTTTATATATATATATATATTTTTTTTAAATTTTTTTTATTTATTTATTTATTTTTTTGCTCATTTCAGTAGTAGGTGTTAGCCTTCTCATGTCTCTAAGCCCGTGCTTTAGAAGAAGCTAGTTTTGAAAATTTAAGGAATGGGATTTCCTACTTATAAACCAGGCTATAGTGTTAAGAATGTTTATTTAAATCTCCGTATACATTTTAAAAAAAATCTTTTTTTATAGTATTGCAAAAAATAAAACTTTCAAATGTGTTTGGATTTAAGATGTTGTGCTGAACAATGTCACTGCTCTGTGATTCATCACTGCTTGTTTTTAATCATGATATGGCTCCCCTTACCCTCTCACCCTTCGCTAAAAACCAACTGCCCTCAGGGTGAAAAGAGGAGGCCTGTCTTTAATAGGGCCAACAACCTGACAAATCTGTTGGTGTCTTCAAAAACATGTTTCCACACTAACACAAACACGCAAAGGCACACGCACACACACACACACACAGATACGTATATATAGAGACATATATACCCATTTTGTGCACACACACAAAACTACACACACTTGTAAACAAACACAAACTAAAAATGAGACAGGGGGCCGGCAACTCACCATCAGAGTGACAGACTGCATTGTCCAAGCGAGCTTTGGTGGTTGTAACAAGCATCAGGACATTAGAGCAAACAAAAGCTGGATTGGGGGTGTCATCAATCAATTGGCTGACAGTTGACTTCAGTCTGATTGTCCCGCACTCTGCATAATAAGTGATTGGATCTCAGCTAATTAGATATTGGGTAATCAATCTTTGCCAACAAGGCACTTGGCTGTGGGGACTCTCCCTTTGCGTGTGCCTGTTGTCATGAAATAAATTAGAAATAAAAATTATTTTGTGCCAGCCAAAAGGTAATTCCCACCAGTGAGCTGTCCAACCGCTGCCTTTGTGCAAAAGAGACACATGGAGAAGGGGTGGCGGTGGTGATGGGGTCTCATGTCCTAACCAATTACTGAACTATTCAGTTGAAGAATTTACATAATAAATGAAGCAATGAAATATTGATATATTTGCTTGGATTGGTGTTTTACTCTGGATAAACATGTTTCTAACAATATGTCCACACAAAAGCAAGCAAATTTCGTACAGAGAGCAACACTAACAAATCATTTATAGGCTTTCACAACTGGCAGCTGATGGCGCATTTATAAATGAATCAATAAAAGAAATCAGACTGTAAAATTGAAATTCGTTTAGACAATCAAAGCATTAGATTAGCAGCAACATCACCTACTGAATATGAATGGTGGCTATTTTAACAGGCGTTCCGAACAGCTTGAACATGTTACAGTACTTTGATTTGTTTAGGTGAGTAAGACTTCAAACAAGTAAAAGAATAAAATAGGATTTTTTTTTTCTTCTTCTGATAATCCTTTCAGACTGGAGCCAATAGCAGAAGGCTACCTAATACGGTAGCCATCTCAGTTTCTAATTTCTTCAAAATCACATTTGGAACTCGACTGAGAGAGGACTGTGCCAGTGAAATGCACACAATATTTGTGGTGTCACACTTTGTTCACACTTTCTTTCTTCATGCTGTCAAACTATGTCCCCCATGCATTTTCTTTTAGAGCCTTGCCAAAACTCTAGTACTTCTTATTCTTTTTTTCTTCCTTTTTTCCCCTCCTTTTATTTTCCCATGCTCAGGTAGCCATTGTAAGATGCACAACACATGCAGTAACACTGAAGGGACACTGAACATGCAGTTGGGGAAATCATAAGACACTACAGAGGAGTAAAGGAGGAGGAGGAGGAACGGAAGGAGAGGCAACAAAACAAGCATGTGACAGAAAAGTACAAGCAAAGGCATGCGGCGGAGAAGAAAGAAGAAAGGACCAAATGAGGAAATGAGTGATAGTTAGAGAGAGTCAACTGCTTGAGATGGAGGAGACACTCTTTTATTTATTTATTTTTACACAATGCCAGAATGTAAGCAAGTAAAGCAGCCAGCTGGGCCTCAGTCTCTCAGCAGTGTGTCAGAGCCTGTCACCACCACTGCCACCGAGACAGCTACAAGTTTACAACAGCTGCCGACTAATGTTTGATCAGTGATAAAATATGCCGGGGTGACAACACCATGCTGCCCATGCATTTGTGGGGGCCTTCTGCATTAAAGATTCAGTGGCTGGCAAGTAAAGACGGCCCTGATGGTCTCAGTGCTGCTGCCGCTCGCCACCCGCTCTCTCTCTCTCCCCAAAGGTATACTCGGGGATGGAGACAACTTCACAAGATGTCAGAAACCATCTCTGTTTTGTGTTCACCGGGTGAGCCTTCTGCTAAGTAAACCAGCCCTCACGTCAGCTTTTGTACTACGACCACTGCTGAGACCTTCAGTACCACACAGGCAGGGAGAATTCATGCAGCAATATAGTAAGCGCTGGAGAGAAGAGCAAGTGGGAAAGTAGAACGACTGTAGGTATTTTCTTTCTTTTCTTCTGATCAATAAGCGGGGCTTTTGTGATCTCTCACATCTTGTGTGATATGATCATGACAAAACCTATATGCTTAAAATCAAAATATGCATGTAAATATATAAAAACTTCAATTATCATTAAATGGATCTTCATCCTTCACAATGGCGCAAGGCATTTTTGTCCTTTCTTTTCGGAGGCATTTCCAGCTGTCTCGTTGTCTGTTTGTTCGCGGTGGGCATGCCAAGGAGAGTCTCCTGGTAAATGTCAACTGTCAGAGAATTGAGGCCTCCTCATCAATCGCCCTGCCACGGAGCTCTGGGCAATGAAACCCCTCCAAGGAACACCAGAGAGATAGGGAGAGCAAACGAACGAGAACACAGTGGCGCTGTATTACTGAAGGAAGTCATGGTCCAAAAGAGAGAGGTGGAAAGAGAGAATATGGACGAATCAGATTTCCTTTCCCCTGTGACAAGGTCCTCTGACAGTTTTGTTGCTGGCAGTCTGAGCAGTAGGCTATGATTGCCAGAGTGCATTAGAGGCCATGTGTGTAATTTGACATCTCAATATTGAAATAGTAATGTATCCTCATACAGCATAAATTGCTGCCCAGTAATTGGATTCCATGCGGTACAGAGAGCAGAGATGTCCTTGCAAGCTTGATAATGCTGTGTCATGGTATCTGGTGAGCAAGCTGTGACAAATAAATAATAAAAAAAAAACGTTTAAATTGAATGTGGGCTTGTAGCGTGGTGTTTGTTAACTCTTAATAAATTGTCATCTTTTTATAGTAGAAATCAAATTAGGTTCAAGGTTCACATTTCCACCCCCCCCATCCCCACCCCCCAACACACACACACCTGTGCACATAGTGCACTGTTTGATATTTTCTCCTTGTTTAGTAGCAGCTTCTTGCCCATCTAAATAATTCAGTCCAAGTGAGAATCTGCATATCTTGCAGGATACTTAACATGCCAAAAAGAGCAGCAGACAAAGGACAGGAGGCCCGACTTCAATTAGGTCTTTTGTCACAGACAATAGGGCAACAAATTCATTTTGTTACAATGCCCGCTGTATTGTGAGCCATCAATTTTGTACCTGGCTCAGTCCTCCACCCTCTCTCCCTTTCTCTCTCTCTCTCCCTCTCTTTTTTTTTTTTGTTGTTTTTGTGTTGACTAATGCGTTTGACGTCTGTGCCCACTTATTTTATCTTACACCATGAGCAGCAGGTATCAGGTGTGTGTGTGTGTGTGTGTCTGCGCGCTCACGTATGTCCACATACTGAGGTATTGTGTTACCTGGGATCAAGTGACGGTGGAGCCTCGAAAAGGGCCGGTTATTCTTTAGGGTCGCTGAGATACTGCAGACTAATTGGATGAGGTGTAAGTCAAGCCAACAGGCCTCAGACTTTGATGTGACACACTGGAGAGAGAGAGCAGGAGAGTGAGGGAGACATAAAGGTGCTTCACACACATCAGTGTTTGTTCCAAATGTGAGCTCTTTGTACCAGCCTCCACCTGTTCGCATACACACACAAACACGCACACACAATGCAAATGCTGGCGATCCACTTCGTTTATAGTGGTTCATTAATTTTTCAAGCAGTTCTTTGGTTTCCTTATGTTCAGCTACTTGCTTTTCATTTGCGCTTCCATGTTTGTTTGCAGGTAAAGGACCAAAGCCACTATTTTCATCCCACTCCTTTTATTTTAATTTTAAATATATTTATCACCTTGAATGAGTTAAGATAATTGACATTTAAAATAATAGAGACACCCTTAGACTGTATACGTGTGTGTGTGTGTGTGTGTGTGTGTGTGTGTGTGTCAGTCTTAAATTTGCCAAGAATTCCATCAGTTTCTTTTGTGTCTTTTGTGTTCTATGAGAGAGACTTAAAAGAAGGAGCTTGTCAAGAGCGCTTACATCCTCTGGCCTAAAGAGTTATTAAAAAAAAAAAACAGTGAAAAAAGATGAGGTGGAAGGGAGAAAGGGGACGTGAGGGGTGAAGTTACAGCAACAGCTGGTACATCCTGGGATCCTGGCCAGGATGTTGACTCTCTCTTTCACCTCCCATCTGCTTTCATATTACCTACAATCCCTTGTCTACACTCCGTCTTGCTTACACTCTCTGCCCTTACCTAATGTAAATTTCTGTGGCCTGACCTGTCTCTGCCCGTTTGTCACAGTATGCGTCAAGGATACCCCATTCACACTTCGTAAGAGTTAGGGATGCGCATTTATCTAAATTAGCTTAAAACTGAATGTGAAATTCTGAAGTTTATGGTTTCAGCAAATAAATCATAAATAAAAATGCAGTAATTTGTATTGGGAATTGCACTAAATCTCCAAATTTATGAGTATTTCCTGCTGTTATCTAATTTGATGCAACCTATGACGTATCACAGATACGGAGGTGATATCTTACAGAGGCCTTTGTTTTGTTTTGTTTTTTGTTTAAATCTGGCTTACCTGAAATATAAACTCATCAGTGAACAAACAAATCAACAAAAAGACAACTAAGCTGTTTGGCATAAGCTCAGAGTGGATGGGACACCAAAAAGAAAATTTCTACACTTTCTGCTTTTGACGTACATTCATTAACATCATGCTTACATTGCACTACCACATTGCCTGTATATGAGCAGCAGAAAATATGCAGCTTGCCTGTGAACAATACACGTGCCTCTGAACTCTAGCCATGCTGGAAAGATCAGTGGCTAATGAGTGTCACATTCTTCCAGTTGGAAATATATACATTCAGTTCCTGTTCACAGAAAACATGGACAAGTTCAATGAACCTGCTCTTTTTTTAGCACATTTTTGCACAGCATGGGTCCCGGGAACAGCTTGAACACGACACCTGCTGCACCTTACTATATTAGGCAGTCCAGCTCTTGATTCCCTCAGATATTTCTATTTGTGTCACTAATAACCAAGCTGATTCAGAAAGAAAAAATTGATACACAGGATTGTTCAGGTTAACCTCATTCAAAATACCCTTAATTGGATTGTTTTCCTCATATAATTGATTGTTATTATTTATTTATTTATTTATTTATTTATTTACAAGTTTCAGATAAAGCTGAAGAAAGACAGAGTGGGTCAAGGATCACAGGAACAACTCCACTTTACAAACTTTACAGTCTCAGGAGCGCCACCATGTAGGCATTGTAAATTATCATATGCCAAACAGCAACCGCCATGCCATGTTGCAATCAGAGATGTTAACCTTTAAAATATTCTGTGAAATTATTAAATCAAGGTTAGCAGCTTTACACAGACACATACACAAAGAGGCATGTATGTTCCACACCTGAATGCCACATTGTTGCCTTCTTTTCAAATGTCAGAGTTTATGCAATATACAATGTAATTATGTTATGAATGCATTGTAGCTCCTAATACTGTGTGTTCCATTCGCCAGGTTCAATTGTCTGCGCTTTGGTAGTGTTTTTCAAATTGTATCACAGAGAGGCCATTGTATGTCGCAGACTAGACTGACATGTCCCACATTGTGAAAATAATCCTTTTAAAATGTGTGAAATAATTTTGTTCCCATAATCCCCAAAATCCCCCAGTAAGTATTACAGGGTAAGAAATGGATGGAAAATTACTATTTACACAAGAAAAGAGGGAATCATTAAGAGCATTTCACTGCGAGGGTAATTTGACATGCAATTTGCAGTAAAATGCTTAAACGTGAGAGGGAAAAAAAGGGGGTTCCATAGACTTCTCATCTGCCTCTAACTAACTCATCTTGCCACCCTGCATTGTTAGAAGTGCCACTTGCCCTCTCTCAATTCACAGTGGGCTTTAATCTTGGGTAGGGGGTGCAATCATTGGAGTGGCTGTACAACTGCGGAGACTTTTTGATTCAGAGTGCTGTTTATTAGCTTGAAGCATCTGGGCAAGGATCTTGTGATTAATTGGGGTGAGCTGCCCCTGATATTACAAGGTCAGCCCTCACCAAGCCTTCTCCACTCTTTCCATTTACATCAGTTAGTGGAGTAGAGCTCTGTGTGTGTGTGTGTGTGTGTGTGTGTGCGCGCGCGCGTAAGAGAGAGAGAGCAAGAGAGAGCAGAGAGAGAGAGAGAGAGAGAGAGAGAGAGAGAGAGAGAGAGAGGAGAGAGAGAGAGAACAGAGGCAATGTATATATTAGAAAGAGAACTATACAGTGACTAGCAGAGAGAGCTCATATATGTAGCTCCAGCCAATCTCAGTTTAAATATAGCACACAGTGGCCTTTAATTAATTTCATGCAAATTAGAATTTTTTTTCTCAGTTTCTGTGCCACTTCATTCACTTTACTACTAGTGCACTACATCAGCCAATCAGGGAGTCAGCATGTCACTACTAAAAGACAAATGGATAGGACATATTTTATGAGCATTCTCTTCTTTTTTTTATTACCCTACCTTGTTTACCTGGTTGTTGTTGGACTATCTAACACAGGGTACTGTCTAGCCCCGGCTATTCAGAATGTTCAGCAAAGTGGTTTCTTGGTCCCTGATTAACTTAATATTTTTTACTAAATTATATTATTGATCATATGCTCATCAGTGAGACTCCCTTCTGTGCAAACAACAGCCCACCCATTGACTGAAATTGTGACCATTACTAGAAAGCCATACATACATACATACATGCATTAAAGCTCGTACCATCTGAGAAATATCTAATAAAGCATTTACAGTAGAGGGCGTTTTCTGTTACTTCAGACAGAGGGCGGCCTTGTGTCAGCTACCTCTCACTCTCTTTCATTCTCACTCAGTCAGTTAAGAGGAACACGTGAGATCCAGGAATCTGTTTTAGGAGGTGGTTTCTGTCTCTGGAAGGGAAACAAGGTTAAATAGCTTACCACCAAATGCTAAAATTATATTTTCTATTATTAGTTCTATTTACTATCTAAATATTTTTATTTTGTTTTATTTTAACAGTTTAAACTTTCAATATACAGTATTTTTTAATGATAATTTTACATTTGCACTGTTGCAGCTACATGGGGGCAATAAACAGAAGAGAATGGAAAAAGACATTCTGGATAGCTTCTGTTTACATGTGCACTCTTGTTTGTGTTCAAAGCAGTCACAGTTTGATCAAATGAATGTGCCATTTCATATTTCTAACCTTTAAAATCTAACTTTGGACGAAAGTACAGTTTTAATACTTCATACCATAAGAAAACTTTGCATTTTCAACATTCATTTATTTACAGAGATCTGCTGGCTTATATTAAACTGAAACTTATTTACAGACAGAAGGAACTGTACAAGTGCTTGGGAGCTGATATAGGTGTATAGTGCAGTCTCACCATTTGCCATTATAAGCCCTGATTGGTCAAAATGTGTGTGAAAGAGAATGAGAAAAAAACAATAGAACAGGAAAAAGAGAAAACGGAAAAAAAAAAGATGGCTGACCACACCGTATTCTCCAACATCAGATAAGGAGACAATATGTGGATGAACACATGTTTTTGACTGTAGATTATGACGGAGCACTGTTATTTCCTGTACGAATACACTTTCAATTTCCTGCTCGGCACTTTAGTTTTATTACAATGATAACACGATACCATCGGCTGTAGCCATGGGGACGAAACCAACAGTGCTTACAATAGAAGAGAGTGATAAGACAAATGTGAAAGAGAATAAAAGCGAGAAGATAGGATAGTGCTGAGGAAGATCAGTCTCTGACAGAAGTCTGGTTATGGCAAGATGATCATAATTACTATTATTTAGCTATTAGTCACAAAAGACTGTTATAGGGATTTTTTTTCCCAGTTATGATTCTTAAGTCCATTTTAGGGCATTTTGATTAGGTTTTTTTGTTTTTGTGGTTTCTGTTCAGTGGAGAATTTGCGCACTACATTTAGTGAGCAATAACTTTATATTAAAAGACTAATTTCAAATCTGTTTTTTTTTTTCAATTGAGTGAAAATGGGATTTCATAAACTGTTTGCTTTAAAGAACTGATTATGTGTAGTAACAGAATTTGTTTTGTGCAAAGGTAGAAACAAGCTGTATGGATGGAAGTTCATGTACACTTTAGGTACATGGGTTGGATCCCTCTTGCCTTCACAAAGCTTTAAGTTTTTGTGGCACAAATTCAGCAAAGTGCTGGAAACATTTCTCAAAGATTTTGGTCCACATTGACATGATAGCGTCACACACGTGCTGCAGATTTGATGCAAATCTCCCATTCTACCACATCCCAGAGATGCTCTATTGTACTGAGATCTGGTGACTGTGAAATACAGCAAACTCATTGTCATGTTCAAAAAACCAGTGTGAGGGGATTTTGTGACATAATATGCAGTGTACATATCAGAAGATGGGCACACTGTTGGTCATAAAGGGATGGACACGGTTAGCATCATTACTCAAGTAGATTGTGGCCTTTAAACTATGCTTAATTGTTACTAAGGCACCCAAGTGCCCCCAAGAAAATATCCAGCACACAATTACACCAACAGCAAGAGCCTCAACCATTGATACAAGGCAGGATGGATCTATATTTTTATCTTACCCTACCAGGCAAACATCCCAGCAGAAATCAATCACAAGACCAGGCGATGGTATTCAAGTCTTTAATTGTCTAATTTTGGTGAGCCAAAATTAGACTGTTACCTGACAGAAGTGGCACCTGGTGTGGTCTTCTGCTGCTGTAGCCCATCTGCTCCAGAATTTGATGTTGTATGTGTTCAGAGATGCTCTTCTGCATATCTTGGTCATAACACGTGGTTATTTCAGACACTGTTGTATTTCTGTCAGTTCAGAACAGTCTGGCCATTCTCCTCTGAGCTCTGGCATCAACAAGGCATTTTTGTCCACAGAACTACTCCTCACCATATATTTTCTACTTTTTGGACCCTAGAGATAGTTGTGTGTGAAAATCCCAGTAGATCAGCAGTTTCTGAAACACTGAGACCAGCCTGTATAGCAACCATGTAGATTGAAAGTCACTTAAACCACCTTTTTTTTCTTCATTCTGATGCCCCGTTTGAACCACAACAGGTCGACTTGACCATGCCTACATGTCTAAATGCATTGAGATATTTGCATTAATGGGGAGTTGAACAGGTGTACTTAACAAATTGAACAAAAAATGGCTATTAAAAACAGAGGAAAAATGTTATATATGCACATTGAATGTGCACAAATTTTGTAAAAAAAAAAAAAAAAAGGCATAAAGTGAGCAGAGATATAAAAAGCACATATGTGTCTTTCTCTGTCCTTGTGTACCCTAGGGTTTTAGTTTAAGACCCCTTGTTTCAGCAAAGGTCCACAAACTGATTTCCTAGAGGCACTACAAATTTCCAGCCAGGTCCTGATCCCCACTTAGACCATTTGGAGTCAATTTGTTATTGCAAATATAAATGTGGTAACTTGTAATATCCACTGAGGCAGTCAGGGGAGGGCACTGGAAAAGGGCAATGGTAGTTTCACTTCTGACCCCTCATTGTTAGCTTTGGCATTCAGCTGCCAGTCAAAGGAGAGTTTTTCATTAAATTCATTTGATAAACTCCCCTGGTCCTAACTGGGCAGCCACCACATGAATTCATGGGATGGGGTATTCTTCAGAAAATAACTAAAAAAAATGTTGACCTGGTTCTCTTTGCTATGTTTAAACATAGAGAAGCATACTTTACCAATGAATACTTAAATAATTTATTTTAAATAACACATTTTATTCATTTTACACACCTATTTACAAAATCTTGATTTGTGAGATAGAAGACATAGATTTAATACAGCTAGATTTTTTTAAATTAAAGTCATACCATTTGTTTGGAAGTCTTTCAACGGCTATTGTAAAAATTGTTTAATGTCTCTGTAACATTATCACTAAGACTTATAAATAAGACATATTTGCATGTCTGTCTCTGTCTTAACAAAGCTTTATAATTCACAAATAGTTATAAATTAGTAGATGGAGTGGCTGTGTGCTGTGCATGCAGTTGTGGGGACGAGAGTGGCAGGGTGAACACTCGCTTGACTCTTTGGCCTGAGGCAACACACACATAGAGACACACACGGTCTTTGGGCCTGGTCTAATTCCTCCTGAAGCAGTTGACATTTCCCCCAGAAGGATAATTGAGGAATAACATTTGCGTTACAATTTAACATGACCCTGCCTTTGGAAGCCCTTTCATATTACCTAGCTGAAGATGGCTGCTGACACCCACTTAGGCCTGAAGGCGTGGGGGCAAGGGGGGTGGGAAGGGGTGTGCGTGCATGTGTATGTGTGTATTTACGTATGCGCATGCATCTCTATTTCCATTGTGTCTTTGTGTCCACTATACATTCTTGTGAGCATTTGGATGCTTACGTCCCTTTGAATGTATTTGAATATGTGCAGCTGTGAGCATGTGTGACTATAGCTGACCAACATATGGGAGGTGGATGGATGGCTTCAGGCTTAGTGATAAGGTATTGTTAAAGTTGGGGGAAAGAAAGGAAAAGAGCTCATTATTACAATGGCAGAGTCAATGTCAAGAGGAGCTGCACTGACCTTTTCAAATCTTTGCATAGCAACTATTAAAAAAATGTATCAAGGCAGGGAACAGTGTGTGTGTGTGTGTGTGTGTGTGTGTGTGTGTGTGTGTGTGTGTGTGTGTGTGTGTGTGTGTCCATATGGCAGTGTGCACATTTGTATGTGTGTGCAAGACTCAGAGGTAGTGACATGTAGCACCCACTAAAAGCTAAGGTTAATGGATTGACTGTTACCTGTTCTTGAGGCTTAACATTGGCCCATACACAAGAGGAATCATCCGTGGCTGCCTCAACAGCCTCAATACTTCGGCTGGAAGGCTAAATTAACAGTGCTGTGGCTTGTTTGTTTTAAGAATTTTGGAGAGTTTATCTCAGTCCAGGATACAAGGTCAAGACACAGTCTTTAATCACTGTACCTCACAGTGATGGCTTTATCCTAAGGTGGTGGGTGGTGCTTTTACTTTATTCTGTGTACACACTGGACATAATCCTAGGAAATATGTGTGCTGTGAAACCAACATCTATTACACCACAGTCAGTGTGTTTGTGGGGAAAATTTTTATTTAACAATCAAGGCAGATAATTTACTTTTGCATTAAGAAATCATTAAATTAAATAATTATTCCCTGCTTTCAAAGATTAATGTGTCACATAGGAAGGTCACTGAGTTCCTGAAGGCTCTGGATGTTGTAGGGCTGTCTTGGTTGACATGCCTCTGCAACATCGTGTGATGATCTGGGGCAGTGCCACTGGATTGGCAGTCTTAAGTGGTGGTTCCCACTTTCAAGAAGGAGGACCGGAGGGTGTACTCCATCTATTGGGGAATCACACTCCGCAGCCTCACCGGGAAAGTCTATGCCAGGGTGCTGGAAAGGAGAGTTCACCCATTAGGCGGACCTCAGATTCAAGAGGAACATTGCAGTTTTCGTCCTGCTCATGGAACACTGGACCACCTCTTTATCCCCTTGAGGACATCCGAGTGGAAGTTTGCCTAACCAGTCTACATTTGTTTTGTGGACCTAGAGAAGGCATTTGTCTTGGGGGGGTGCTGCAGGAGTATGGAGTGTCTGGCCTGTTGTAACGAGCCATTCAGTCCCTGTACAACTGCAGGAAGAGCTTAGTTTACATTGCTAGCAATAAGTCAGACTCATTTCCTGCAGGTTCTGGACTCCATCAGGGCTACCTTTTGTCAGTGTTCATAATTTTTATGGACAGAATTGCTTCTTCTGCCTTGGTGGCCTCTCATCTATCTCTTGGTGGAATCTCATCTCTACTTTTTGTGGATGATGTGATCCTGTTGACTTCATCAGGTGGTGGCCTCCAATTCACACTCACACATTCACACACTCACAGTTTGTAGCCAAGTGTGATGCAGCAGATATGAGAATTAGCATCTCCAAGTCTGAGGCCATGGTCCTCAGCTGGAAAGGAGTGGAGTACCCACTTCGGGTTAGGGACAAGTTGTTGCCCCAAGTGGAGGAGTTTAAGTATCTTGGGGTCTTGTTCATGAGTAAGGGAAGAGAGGAGCAGGGACTGACCAATGGACTGGGGCAGTGGTTGTAGTGATGTGAACGCTCCACTAGTCCATCGTGGTTACCGGTTGATCTACATCCCTACCATCACCTATGGTCATGAACTTTGTGCAGTGACCAAAAGAACAAGAATGTGGCTATAAGCAGTGGAAATGAGCTGCCATCAAAGGGTGGCTGGTCTCTCCCTTAGAGATGGGGTGAAAAGTGCCGTCTTTTGAGAGAGGATTAGAGTAAAGCCGCAACTCCTTCACATCGAAAGTAGCCAGTTCAGGTGGATCAGGCATCTGGCTAGGATGCCTCTTGGGTGCCTCTTGGGTGAGATGTTCCAGGCATGTCCTACCCTGAGGAAGCCCCTGGGAAAACCCAGGACATACTGGAGAGATTATATCTCTTGGCTGGCCTGGGAACACCTTGGTGTTCCCCTGGATGAGTTGGATGAGGTGGCTGGGAGAGGGGAGGTCTGGGCTTCTTTGCTTAGACTCCTGCCCTTACGACTCCAGGAACAACATCAATTCAATTCAATTTTATTTACAGTATATAGTGCCAAATCCAGTCACCTCAACAGTCGCCTCAAAGCGCTTTACATTGTAAGGTAAAGACCCTACAGTAATTACAGGAAAAAAGCCAACAATCAAAACAACCGCCCTTTAGAGCAATTAGTTGGCGGCAGTGGGAAGGAAAAATTCCCTTTTAACAGGAAGAAACATCCAGTAGAACCAGGGTCACCAACCCCACTACTCATGAATATCACTAATCCTGGCAGTCTGCACACCACAGGCCACTGATATTCACTTTGTATAAACTCATTTCATAGTTAATTAAGGTTGAACTTTAGCAAATAGAACATGTTTGCATATCAGTTATAACTGATATTGCAAGTTTTCTTATTATTAACTAAAATCATTATTAGTTGATCAATTAAACTAGCATTATGATCAGACTTTGAAGTTGTCTTCAGTGGTTTTCTCTCTGCTGGTGAAGAAGTCCTGTGGCAAGATGAAAAATCTCAAAAATGTAGCGACAAACAAGCAATGGTTGTTGTGTTGTCTTGTTACTGACATTGGTAGCACAACTAATATCAGGTTAACATTGAAATCAATAATTGGGCAGATATGCCACCTGAATACAACAACAAAAACAAGAAATAAAAGAAACCAACTGATTTACATTTAAAAAATTCTAAATTGATACATAGGATTTCAGCTGGATTCTGAAATGTAACAGAAGAGCAATGGATGTATATTAATAAGGTAAAAGAAAAATAATGTGTATGTAGATTCTATAAAAACAGTACCAGTGTAACAAAAAAAAGGATGTGATTGTTTCATGGACAAATATATATGTATTTATTGATAGTGATACCTAAACATTATCCAACTTTTTCATGCTTCTATATTAAAGGTTGTATTGTAGAGGAGCACCTCTACATTAAATACACTTTCATTCTACAGTTCCCATTCTTCTTCATCAGAGCAGCCAGGCACACCGGTTCACACTGACTTCCTCCATACCAACTGCCTTCCACTGATAAATGAGAGGATTAGTGACTGGTACACTTTATTAAAAAGTAATAACAATTTTTGTTGGCACCCTTCACGTGGTAAAGAGTGTCATGAATCACAGGATATTGGCTGTCTGTATCTGATGAATGCATCGTTTACCAGCCGAGGACTTATTTGGTAGCAGCTATTAATTTAAATCACATTTATCTCTCCCTTTTAGCTTGGGATGAGGAAACACAAGCTCTATGGTGTAAGGAAAGCTGAAAGCATAGAATAATACTTCATGGAATGGATACTGAGGCACCCCATTAGTTAAGAAAATTTCCTTCAGCATTCCTGAAATAATAATAATAATAATAATAATAATAATAATAATAATAATAATAATAATAATAATAATAATAATAATAATAATAATGCTTTAGAAACCAGCTTATTACAGCTTGTGTAATACTGAGTGTCTACAACTTTCCTTGATGTCTAAATATTGTAGTATGTAAAGCACATTTTTTTTGTGATGCCGTAAGCACTTATCATATACACTCACTTCTAAAAGTATTGGAACAGTGAGTCCAATACCTTTATTTTTGCTTTTAATTTTATTTTCTTGTGAGTAAAAGTATTGCAACATGTGACTGAAAGGTGTGCTTTGTTGACCAGGTGTTACATTGATTATTCAAGCAATAAATAGTGCTGAATGCCTACACAGTTTCAGATTTGGGTTTTGCTTGTGCAGACTGTGCATTTATTTTACAGGAGTAACCACCATGAAAATCAGAGAGCTGTCTATGGCTGAAAAAAAAGAAACTGTGAAGGTAGGACAAGATGGAAAATCAATCAGAGCCCCTGCCATAGCCAGTACAGCCGTTTGGAACTCCTGAAGAAGGAGCAGTACGGTGTTAACAGATTGAACAGGTAACCGAGCAGATAACCTCCAAACTGACTGGTTGGTGATTATCTTGCTGCACCCAAAACATACTGCCAAAACTCCCAAGGAGTTCATCAGGGCCAGGAAGTGGAAGGTTCACAGGCTTGATGCAGTTATTGCAAGCAAAGAATTTGCAACTAAATATTAAATCTTATCTGCTTTAATTTATTTTAAGTTTATCTGTTCCAATATTTTTGCTCATAAGAAAAATGGGTGGGTTCAGAGAAAAAGTACTGGTCTTCCTAACTGTGTATCAGATTCAGATGTAAAAACCTGGATATAAAAGCTGAGATGTTAATCTTTTGTCTCATATTCAGTTTTTTATGTCAAATCCAAATTATTTCAGTCTAGAGCAAAAATAAACAATTGGCCTCACTGTTCCAATACTTTTGGAGGGTAATGTAGGGAATCACAAGAAGGCTATTATAATCCACAGCGGCCTGTGTGGTAATTATTATGACCAGTGTTGGGTGTAACTGGTTCCAAAGTAGTACATTATTTTAATCAGACATTTGTCAGTAATGCAATAATGTAATGCATTACTGTGCTAAAATCAATAATCATTGAGATATGGGGATTACCTATTTTTTTTTTACTGTAAGAAAGGACAAGAGCACGGTGGTAAAGTATATTTTGCATCAGGAAAGAAACAACTGTGTTATACTCCTAATGCACAGGTGGCATGCAGCAGTGATGAGCAGTCGGGTTGTAGCTTTGTAACATCAATTGCTACGTGTAAATATTTCTACACTAGAATCGCTGTGGCAATCACGTTGTGGTTTCTTTGGACTGTTTTTAAGCTTTTATTTGAGTTGTCAGCTTTGTGTTAAAAATTAAAAACTAGAATAAAGATCTTGTGTGTCCTTTTTATGATATAAGTTTGCATTTGCATGTGGGACTGTAGCCTAAGGTTTGTATTATTACAGTGCCTTGCGAAAGTATTCGGCCCCCTTGAACTTTTCAACCTTTTGCCACATTTCAGGCTTCAAACATAAAGATATAAAATTTTAATTTTTTGTGACGAATCAACAACAAGTGGGACACAATCGTGAAGTGGAATGAAATTTATTGGATGCGTCAAACTTTTTTAACAAATAAAAAACTGAACAGTGGGGCGTGCAATATTATCCATATCCATATATCCACTGTCCTGCTGTACGCAGGAGTAAAAATTCAGAAGGGGTTCAGTGTGCGAGATTCAGGGAGTAGGAGTTACAGTATGTGTTTGCTCAGGTTAAATAACTTGTTCCTTTCATCCAACTGACATACCACATAACCTATATTATTTAAAGAAAGCTGTATAAAAAAATAAAGGAAAAAAAAATCTTGGGAGCCAGTTAAAAAATGATCGTTTCTTTGTTTGATTTCAGCTCTGTGGTAAAATGAATATGCTAGCAGTTGGTGTCTGACTAGTTTCTCATCAGTCAGTGTGCCCCAGGGTAAATCAAAGTGAGTTTTAAAAGATAATAAAAATGTTGAATTAGTAAAATTAGAGAGAGAAACATTTATTCACTTGGAATGAGTCTGTTTATGTTGGACATAACCTACAAATTGGCAATATTTTAACAATTTTACAACTTTTCTGTACAATCTTTATGGTTAAAAATTTTTTCCCTCTTCTCTTCTGGCACAGATACAGTCCAAAACTTCCTCATATCTCAATGACAGAGTAGGTTGTTTTGTAACGAATCATACCACTCATAAAAGTCTGATGAGTTATGAATTATGTCATTGTTTCTCTTTGATATTCCTTACCCACAAGACCACGCAATGAACGTTGGTGGTCCACCATTTCCTTTTCCCTGTAAAAGGGTTTGAAGGCTATCCAAACATAAAATGGGGGTGGTCATCATGTAAACACATAACAGCCTTCACCAGACATATCATCAATTATTCAATATAATAACAATGTTTGAAGACAAAGTAATTTGCCCGTGCCAATTTTTGCAGCACTCACCAAAGCAGAACTTAGACTACGATTAAATATAATCCCTTTTTATGTTCCTGATACAGTGGTGCTATTCTTCTGCTACATAAAAATAACTTCTATAGAAAATTCATGGACCAATAACGTGATAATCCCAGGACTCGTATGATGTATCACACAGCATCTGATTCAGAACAATCTTATTCAAGTTCTGATAAAATTAAGAATTTGAACTTTAACGGAATACCGTGTAGGACATTTGTTTAGTAACAGCACAGTCCCCGATACTGTTGTGTAGAAAAAAGAAAGAAAGAAAGAAAGAAAAAAGAAAGAAAGAAAGAAAGAAAGAAAGAAAGAAAGAAAGAAAGAAAGAAAGAAAGAAAGAAAGAAAGAAAGAAAGATCTGAGCAAAGTTGACATTTACAGATAAAAAGGTAACTAATGATGTATCATATAGTGAGCCTGACTTCAATGTGACCTTAAACCTTGGGGCCACAACACAAATTACTAGCTCCCTCATAAACAATATTTACCACAAGTCTGCACCTTAATTAAATAGAAAGGCAGGAGCATTTAGGCTAGAACTGTGTGCACCTAAAGCTTAAGTATATATACTGTGTCATATTTGCTTAACCTTCTTATGGACTGCAAAGGTGTATATGATAATTAAAACATAACAGAATTAGGTTACAAATGTCTAACAGAGCTCTGTGTGTACAGTAGAAGTCCATCCACTGCTGAGCTTAGCATATGTTTTCATTTCATTAGTTTTTCATTTGGCCCTGAATGCCTTATGTCAATATGGGCAAACAAGTTGGTGTAGTGAATTTTCAGTGTGCATGAATTACACCCAGATACACAGAGTGTGTTCATTTAGATTTTCTCCTACCCTAATTTGACAAAATATTGACCATCAAGATATTAATGACTAGAAAACATAATGAATAGAATAGTGGTGATTGCCTCAGTGACTGGCTGCTGTTAACTTTGCAAAAAGGAAATTTTTTTTTAATAGAGTCATTGTTGATTGACACTTGTCTAAACGATCATTGTGGTTAAAATTTTTTTTTCCTTATTCTCTTTCAGCACAGGCACAGTACAAAACGTTCTCATACCTCAATGACAGTTATATGCTAATAAATCTTGGAACAACATATATGAGCGTCTTCCCATTTGCAATGCTAGTAAATACAGTTAGGCAGAATGGTGGGGCGTGGAACCTGGGTTTGTACATAGTTCACATATTTTTCTCTCTTTTTTTTGTTTCTGCTTGGTTAGGCTGAGGCAACAAAACTACTTGCTTACAGTAGGGAAGCAATAATAATGTGTGTTGAAATAAGGAGCATTAAATACACATTAAGTATAGTTTATGCTCATCATTGTCATTCTTGAGGATTGCGGAACAAGCCAAAACTTATGTCATTACTGATGCTTTGTTGCCTTTAGTACTGTTTCTGCACCTCCCAATTTTGGTAACTTGGAAAGCATAGGGCAGATGGTTCACACAAGCTGGAGGCACGTGTGTTAGCAGTCTGTTTCTACAGGCATCACCGCAATCTGTCAGTGCAGAAGAATTGGATGTGCAGAACACAGAGGTATCTGCAACAATTTGAACAGATAAAACTTGTGAAACCTACACTGACCAACACATTAAGGATATCCAGAAGACAAACTTCTCCCATCTGTGCCAAGCATTATTACTACTGTATTAAAAGTAAAGTTTATTGACAGTTGCCATTATGACTTAAAGGATTTTCACCTTATGTCAACATATTAGTGTGCTCCACACATTTTAGTTAGTGTTACAGTTATGTTCAGTTTTCTGTGGCCACATTCTGTAGAATCACACTGACAGACCAAACCAAAAGGAAAAAAAGTGAAGGATGAATATTAAAGGTTACTTTATTTTCACTATAACTTTTGGGGAAGTTGACTTTTTGACACTGTGAGGATTTTGTGCTACGTTTACGATCTGTATCTGTATTCTTGCCTCACTGTCACTCTGTCCTGATGATTAATGTAAAAGAATTTGACAGAATTCCAGGCCTCATGTCCCTTCTGGGCGATGAGTGATAATCTGCTTGCTCCAGGCAGCTCTCGAGCAGGAAGGAAAGCCGCGTAGGGCCTCCTGTCCCAGGTGAAGAGCCCCAGGGGCTGGGGTGTAGAGCCTGGAGGCTGCCCAGGTGCTCAATGTTATTACTGACTGTCTGTCCCAGCTGGGGAGAGAACAGCAATATCAGTAAATGTAATGTTTGCGTTCGCTGTCAGGTTGTGCTCTCAGTCTGTCAAGTTTGTGTGACTGATTTTCTGCTTTTGCTCTTGTCCTTTCTGACTTTTCTCACACAACATGCATGCGCGTGCGCACACACACACACACAGAGTAATGCACACACATATGCTTTGTGGCTTAGCACTTGAATTTTAGAAGCCTTTTAAAACAGTAGAAGCAAACTTTTATGTGTCAACAAACACTCAGCTTTTGTTGTGAAAATTGCTCACTGTTCTCGGATTAACCCATTTTGACAATCAGAGGAGCTTCAAAATGGAACTGAACAGAGTGCTACTGTACTATCTGTGCTGTGAAGAAATAAAAGCTGGCAGAGAGGCAGGATAATTTCTAGGGCACAAAGTCGACACTAGATGGCTGCAGATAATGGAGAAAAGGAGCTAATGATACACACATACTGAAGGCAGGGTGACAGAGACAGGAGGGGTGGATGTGAAAGAAGACGGGAGAGCGAATAAAGGAGCAGTAAAGGGAGAGATTTTAATAGACAGTTATACAACAATCGTAGCACAGATCTATTCACGTGTCTGTCTTTCCAAAAGAAAAGACCAGATCAGAACAGACCAATCTGTGTTTAATATCTGCTTATGTAGAGATACATTTATTACATACATACATTTAGTCTAATAACCAGTGATTTATCTCAAATTCAGTTTGTCTCAATGAGCTGTCCTTTTACTAATTTTGATTTGATTTGATTTTTCTAAAATCTTGCTCATTTGTAAACATACTATAATATGCATACTGTTGAATTGTTCACAATGTACATGATACAAATAAAAAATATGTTTCTGGACTCAGCTGAGTATACATCTCTTTGTCTATGAAAATATGAAGCTATTTCTCAATCAGTGTAGCAGCCGGAATTACATTTTATTGGGTGCATTACATTGCAAATGAATTGTAGAGCTCGGCGAAAGCCAATTGGATAGGTGATGGAATGTCTGCAAGTGCCTGTCTGACAATTGGTCATATTTCCAGAACATGTAGATTAATGGCATTCACAGCTTGTTACATCTTGGGCATTCATGGCGCACATACACACCCATTTAATTTTTACCATTCAAAACTCAAAGAAGGCTGTAGCGAGAGGGATAACAGGAGTCATTGATTATCTCTAAAAGGCGAGAGGAGGATCATCATCTCCCAAGCGGAGGAAATCTTGAATGTAGTTTAAATATGCTCTCGGTGCTTCTGAAATATTTATCATCTTCAAAATGAAATTGCTGCGTTTGCTTGGAGTTTATAGCATTTTCCTTCACGGCTGCTTAGGGAATAAATGGGAAAAAGGGGAATATAAAGAAAGTGTCTTTATCAGTATTGACTCAGACAGACTTATTAAGAACTGTTATGGTATGTACAGTGCAGACTCTTGTCTTAGGCACAGATCACAGCATGAACATCAATGGAGAGATTGGGCTTATAAAATGTGGGTTATAAGTAATGTAATATTTTTCTCTTGCTTTGGGACTTCTGTTTTATTTATGCCTTCCGATTTCATGGGAACTATCTCCATTATTGAGATAAAGAGGCTGGTTAAAGTACAGGTACGCTCAAGGAACCACAGATTATTTGAAACCTTTGTATATGTGAAAGAACTGATAAAAATATAGCCAGGCAATAAACTCTGACTAGTTATTTGAGGTTATTATTCTGCAAATAAATTCTGCAGTGCAAAGCATTTCTACTGAAAATTTAAATGGATAAAGCATGTAAGTTAGTGGTATGTCACTGCTGCTATTAGAACAGTCTTTTTGGAAATCAAATTTAACTTAACATATTCTAATTTAAAACTCCTATTAAAAATATATGCCAGCATGCTGTTCTCTTGAGTTTCAAATCAAACATTAATCCTATACTTGCTACTCATGCACAACATCGCAAGCAAGATGTTTGGAAGGCTGTAATTGAAACTATCCAGCCAGATGAGTCAAGCTACAGTACCTGACTGACAGGATGAGAGAAAAAATAACTCATTTTAAGGTATATGGTCACACTTGGTGGTTGAATATTTCTCCCTCTTTTGTAATGATCCATATGATGACATCTGAGTAACAAATCTTAAAGCAGGTGGGCATGAAACCTAATCCCATTTTCTGATTTCACTGAGCCTGTGTGATGAGTTTAGTGGGATCTTAACTTAATATTTGGGAATCACGGCGCCTTCTGACACACATATAGTTCTGCATGAAGAGAATAATTTACTCACACATAAACGTGCCCAAACAGGTTGATCCCTCTATCATGGGGTTGATAACAATCAATTTTATTTAACCTTAATAGTTAATTTAGGTATGAAAATAGTCAAGACTAGAGTCTTCTTTGCTTTAATACAGAAACTTTACATAATTGACTTATTAATTGAACTGTTCATGCTCAGGACGTTTGTCTAATCTACAGTTGCAAGGAAACATTTGTGAATCCTTTGGAATTGCCAGAAGTTCTGCACTTATTACTCAGAAAATGTAGCCTGTTGTAGCCTGTCGCAGTTATAGGACTCAACTAATAATACCCAAATGGTTATACATGTTATGTTTTAAACAAAATGAGTCACCACCTACAGTGCTAACTGAAAAAAAAAAAAAATCTTGAATTTAGTGGAAAAATCTTGAGCTGTGTGGGACATATTCTCCTCCTCCTAAGCTTCACATCATGGACTGCTCCGCTAACTTTCTCCTATACAATTTCTTGATACAATAAATGATGTAAAGGTATCCAGGTGGGCGGTAACAAAGTGGCAACAAAGCAATAGGCTTTGCAGCAGGATGAGGTCATGGTGTTGATGTGCATTTACCTTTTTTCCTTCCAAGCATTGCATTGCACATTTCTGCAAAAAAAAAAATTAAACTTTTTAATTTAATTTAATTTAATTTAATTTAATTTAATTTAATTTAATTTAATTTAATTTAATTTAATTTAATTTTTAGTTTTGTTTTCTTCATTGTGTTCTTTCATTAACATCACTCACATGCAGCACTTTTTCTTAAGACTTTAGCAAATTGTACAGATATCTACGGGTGTTTTGTTGTAACCTTTGGTTTCCCTTACTCTTCTTTCAAGACAGCACTTTGTGCTCTTCATTTGATGCTTTCAGGACAACAATTCCTATTGAGAGTACCAACATTTGTACATCATTTTTCTTCTTATAGGTCGATCGACAGGTCTTTAGAAATTATTTTATAACCATGTTATGCTTTGTATATCTGCATAATGCTTCTTCTAAGGTCCCATGGAAGTTATTGTGATCAAGGTATGATTCACACCAAACAGTCTGTTCTGAGAAGTGCAAACTTTGCCAGTAATCTGAATTTGTATGCTTTATTTATACAGCGGGACTCCTCCGTATCCCACATCTCATCTCATCTCATCTTCTTAACTGGAACATCGGACTCCAAGAAGCTTTTGGAGAGGTCATTTGCATTATTTGCTTATTTATTGTATTTTTTTTTTCATCCTGGACTGTGAATGAGTAACAGGTGTTCAGTAAAGCATGAAAAAACACAAACTGCGTGTTGTTAGCTTGATCAGACTGTATTAGTAAGAAATTCTGATTTAGATGAAGATCAGACCATGTTTTATGGGTAATCTTGGCCAATATCCTAGGAATTACAAAATATTTATACATTTCTTTGACAAATGCAAATATTGTTGCAAAAGATAGATACCATTATCTTCTCTCTTTGTTAAAAAAAGATCCCCCTAGAATATACAATATATTGCCAAAAGTATTTGCTCGTATGCCTTCACATGCAAATGACACCCCAGCCCACCCTTTACAGCTATAACAGCTTCATTTTGTCTGGGAAGGCTTTCCACAAGGTTTAGGAGTGTGTTTATGGGAATTTTTGATTATTCTTCCAGAAGCACATTTGTGAGGTCAAACACTGATGTGAGGATGAGAAATAGAAGGCCTGACTCACAGTCTCCCCTCTAATTCATCCCAAAGGTGTTCTATCAGGTTGAGGTCAGGACTCTGTGCAGGTCAGTCAAGTTCTTCCACACTAAATTTGCTCATCCATGTCTTTATGAACATTGCTTTGTGCACTGGTGTGCAGTCATGTTGAAACTGGAATGGGCCATCCCGAAACTGTTCCCACAAAGTTGGCAGCATGAATTGTCCAAAATGTCTTGGTATGCTGAAGCATTAAAGGTTCCTTTCACTGGAACTAAGGGGCTGAGCCCAACTCCTGAAAAACAACCCCTCCACCGAACTTTACACCTGGCACAATGCAGTCATACAAGTACGATTCTCCTGACAACCGCCAATCCCAGACTTGTTCATCAGATTGATAGATGTGGGAAGTGCGATTCGTCAGAGAACAGGTTCCACTGCTCTAGAGTCCAGTGGCGGCATGCTTTACACCACTGCATCCGACACCTTGTTGATGTAAGGCTTGGATGCACCTGCTTGGCCATAGAAACCCATTTCATGAAGTTCTATATGTACTGTTCTTGAGCTAATCTGAAGGCCACATGAAGTTTGGAGGTCTGTAGTGATTAACTCTGCAGTAAGTTGGTGACCTCTGCACATTATGTGCCTCAGCATGAGCTCACCCTGCTCAGTGATTTTTAAGTGGCCTCCCACTTTGTGGCTGAGTTTCTGTTGTTCCCAATTGCTTCCACTTTGATATAATACCACTGACAGGTGACTGTGGAATGTTTAGTTATGAGGAAATTTCAATACTGGACTTGTTGCACAGGTGACATCCTATCACTGTACTATGCTGGAATTCTCAGATCTCCTGAGAGCGACCCAAATGTTTTTAGAAGCAGTCTGCAAGCCTAGGTGCTTGATTTTAAACACCTGTGACCATGGAAGTGACCAGAACACCTGAATTCATTGATTTGGATGGGTGAATGAATACTTTTGGCAATAAAGTGTATAAGGAGGCATACCTGCTTTTAAAGGGATATTGGCACTTCATGAGAGAACCTGTTTGTCCTTTTCTGTCAGTCATTTCATTCTACTGCGTCTCTGTTTTATTTTTATATATAGTCGCTGTCACTATATTTCCAATTAGGAAGTAAATCCACAAAATTAAAATCCCTACAGAGAATTTTACAGAGTTCCTATAATTTCCAAATGCCATTATATTCCAATTCGATTTGTCACATCAAAATAACTGACTTTAAGTCCCAATAATTTAAACATGGATTTGAATTTATATATTTTTATTCTCAACCAAAAGATAAACTGTTGTCTAGCTGGATTCAAACCCCTACAACAGCAAACTTATGTATTTTAAGAAAATATCATATTTTTTTATTAGTTAAGTGTAGAACCATAAAATAGGAGTTGTTTTATCTTCTAAACATGTTTTTAACAATTAGAATTTACTCTTTGCTTTTTCACTTCATGAATTTAGCTTTACATAAAAACAAAGAATTTTTTTTTCCCTTGTGGTCCATGATCAAATATCACATTGGAAACTGTATACAATCAAACTGTCTGACAAGGGCAGCCTAGCAATCTGCATCCAATTGTTCTCCATGAGTTAAATTAGAATCTCCCTGAATGGGAATTTGATTCTTATTTGAGAACTTCAGAAGCATGTTCATTACATCGGCAAACAATATCCAGCAATGAGTGATCTGACACCAACAGGCTTTGTTGTTACAAAAATGCAAATACTCACAATGCAGGATGGGTGCAAATACAGAGACAACACATATTTCCCTTTCAGTTCAAATTAAGGAGAAAGCAAAGAAACATGATTCCACTGGGACATGTTATCCTCTTCCCTGAGGTTATCCTGATAAAGAAATTGTTGGAGTAGCTGGTTTTAGACTAAAATAAACAAAAATATAAAGAGACTGGGTTGAAACTCTATTTGGGTGATGCATCAATACATCATTAGGCTTTCGAAATGAAGTTTTTTTTTCTGGTTAATTACTGTAATTGAATCTCTATAAATTGTTTGGGTATTACTGAGGGCTTCTCAAAAAAAAAATCTATTTTATGAAAAGAAAAGAAAAAGAAAAAACTGTATCATGCATTGCAGAAGAAATGCCGTGCCCTAAGAATTTTTAACTTTTGAGGCTCAGATGTTTGCCACTAACATTCTGCATTTACAGATGTTGAGGGGTGTTTAGAGACCTTTACTAATAACTCACCATCAATATTTTACCAATTAGCTATGACATATTTGTTAAATATATTTGTTAAATAAATATATATATATATATATATATATATATATATATATATATATATATATATATATATATATATATATATATATATATATATATATATATATATATATATATATATATATATATATATATATATATATATATACACATATACATGCTGTATGGCCGTTTTATACCCATGATATTATCATAAACCTATATCAATTGACTGGTGTTTTAATTTAACATGTTACATGTTAATGTAATGCTATAACTGTACATGTTGCTACTTTGTCTGATCTGTCTCTTCAAAGCCCCCATTGTTGACTTTGTAGGAGATTTAAACTTTTAAGTTTAGACTTTCTTTAAAAGTTACTGTCATCACAAAAGTACAGACTGTATTTATTCTGTGTTCAGGCAGAAATAATACAACAGGGAACAATGTATTTATCTCTTGATGTTGGAAGAAGGGCTCCTCTAGGGCTGGCCTGGGGCCTGGTACCAGACAACAGTACAGGGACTCCCTTGTTACAGTGCCCAGTAGCATATTCGGGGGGCAAGGAAGCCCTTAGAAGAATACTTGTGAATATAGCTGAACTTCTTCCAGCATTTACAATTTTTTTTCATCATTCTCATATTACGTTATCAGCTTGGTTTTCAGAAAATATGTTTATTCATTTTTATAATTAAAATGTGTCCATATTCAAACATGAAGTCTGTGACAGATTCCTCATTAAATGTTCTTTAGTATACTGTCAGTATTAACACCACATTCAGTCAATTAATAATGCATGTATCCAAAATAAGCATTTCATTTCATTTTTTTTTGTCATCCAAAGAGAATGGCAGAAAATGTCTCAAAAACCTTTCCTGCTTTTCACTTAGCTACCTGGACAGATAACAGTACTCATGTTATACCCTGTGAAATAATAATATAGTATGTATATAGCATGTGTTTATTAAGAATGTAGTCTTTAAAAAATTCTGATCACAAAAAATCAAGGCTGTGGTTTCTTTCAGTAATGGGTTACTCAGCAGCCACTATCTGGTAATCCCCATTTTCCCCATCATCATTGATTGGTTGAAATTAATAAATAAAAATAAAATAAATAAACAAATAGCACTTTTACTGTTAAGCTTAATTTTATGGCTGATAAAATCAACTTGATTTTACACTTGTTTGAAAAAGATCTTGAACACTGCTTGATTTTGTTGTTGTCAAATGCCTTGTATGAAACCTTACCTCAGTAGATCTTTTCTTTTCTTTTTTTTTAACACAAATGATCTGTGTTTGCCTCACTATCATTTGACTTTCTTTACATTATGAAGTCCAGAATGAGTGAATCCAGCAGCATAATGTCTCTATTCCTCTTTTTTTTTTTTAAACTGTTTTCCACTGTAATGTTTGAGACACAGAGGACGACTAATTCCTATTAGCCATGAGAGGTTACATGAGTGATCCTTTAAGCCAGGTGAGGAGAGAGAAGGACAACGGTGATATTCCGACACAGGTTTTAGTTTCCAGACCATCTCATGTTTTCTCTACGTCATGTTAACACTGCTATTTGATATGCAAGGCAAAGTAGACATATTAATTACAAACAAATAGTACAGCTTCTAACACCCTTAGCTAAGATCAGGACCCAGATAATGGACCAGGGAGAAGCAGATGCTTTCTTGCTGTTTTGTAAGCAGTGTCAACATAACATTTAAAGGACAGAATAGCCTTGCAGGGCTTGGACCTGGTTACATTGGGGGCAGTCTTACATAGAAAACCGCCCCACACAGGGAGAAGATTGGGATCACAGTTTGAAACTTTTTGTATTTCTAAAGAACGGAACACACTAGCCCATGGATCTCTACATCATGTTTGTTTATGTCTCCATCGAAGATGACACACTTGTCCAATCCAGGATGCATTTTAGGATAAGGCATAGAAAGAAAGAAATATTTTAATTATTTGCATTATTATTTGAACATTTGATTTTTTTTTCACATGCTTTGTTCTTTTCTATCTCACAACTAAGTGAATTAACACCCAAACAAGTCAGAACAATTATTCATACTCACCAGAGGGGTGATATAGCAGCGCATTTCCCCCGTCCATCGCTCTCTCAGTGAAAACTGCATTTGTGCATATCTATGCATGGTTGGTCAGCCATATAGATGCTCATCTGTGTCTTTCATCAAGTTGACAGCTTTTTTTCTCCTCAGAAAGATAACATTTATTATAAGCGTAAGCAATACATATTGGCCCCGAGTAAGTTTGTGGCACATCCCCGCACCTCATAATCATGGCTGTCTCCAGTTAAGTATCCCCCATGATCTATTGACTCCATTTTTATTCAGTGCATTTCTACCCTGGTAGGTAAAGACAGTGAGTTTGGCTCAGAATGCAGTGCAGACATAATTCATAAAACAGCCGGGAATTAAATAATACAAGGTGCCTGGTTGTTTGTTGAAATATGAATACATGTTTTGAAAAACAAAATCGGCCACATTATTTACTGTATACAACAGCAGGTACAAAATAAAATAAATATATTTTGAGGTTCCTTTCTCACCAACTAAATGCGGAAAAGGAAAGAAAATGATTTTCTAAAGAATTTAGTAAAACTAGATGTATGTATGTTATTTATGCTGGCGATCAGTCTGACTCTTCAGCTGACTCTTTAGCTTGAATCCACTTGTTTGTGGAATATTCAGATTGGGTCTTAAGAGAGCTGAAACTACAGCAAGCAAAAAGAAAGAGAGTAATATAATAAAAAAAAATCCCCCCAGAAATTAATGTTTTATTAATTATATTTAAGATAATATACTTGATGAGGATAATTTTACTCCTTTTCATGAAATAAATACAAGGGAGGGATGTCTCCTGAGAGAAACCACATCATTTTTTAATTTATCATGAAATTAGCTTTTCTGCACTAACTGCAGTCATGCCATGGGACTTCACACTGTGTTGTATTGTGGTCTCATATTTTAATCACTGTATGGGAAAAACACCCTCTTGCCCCCAGCATTATGCTAATATTTATTTTGGTTTGGATTACCCTAGTGTTTACAGCTAATGCGCTGGGGTCAAATGAGAGTCAGTTTAACTAATGTGATCAAGTTTCATATAATTCTCTCCCTCTTCTCTGTTTGCTTACAGAAAAGTACATACTTAAGTAACATCTGAAATCATGAGCATGTTGTGACATTAAAGTGAATTTCACTGTGTCTATGTTTCTTCAGATTTACCAGCACCGGAGAAGAAAGAACTGAAAATCCACAGTAAGAGAAAGAAAGATACAAAAAGGAGGAAAAAATATACACAGAATCCTTCACATGTTTATCTCGAGTTGTCAGTCTGACAACATAACTCAGCTGTCATGTGGGTTTGTGACATTTGCTTGGATATAGACAGGAGAGTTGCCAGTTTCGCCAAGCCAGTGTGCCATATGGGTTGTGCTGGTATGTCTCAAAAGTGCCCCTTGTTGTATCCCAGTCTAGCGGCTTTCGATTACCTAGCTGTGGCAGTTCTTTTCCCAAGCTGCTACTACTTCTGGCAGATTATAATGAAGATGGCTCTTTCACAGTGTGAACTGCTCTCTCTCACAGCTATGATAGCAGCCACAGAAACAGAAGCACACACAGGACACATGCAACATACACAACTGTATTCTGTTCAAGTGAAACACACACAGGGCATTGCATCATGTTAACAATCTGGGCTGGGCAGTGTGGTGACTGAAATGTGAGGATTAATTGATATTTATATTTCATTATGTTTTTATACTGGCCTCAGAATAATGTATCCCTCTCTGGGAGATACTGAAACATATGTCAGCCCTTATCAAGTCACACACATAATTCAATTTGGCTCTAAACGCACTGATCAAATTTTGTTAATGTCTAATACATCTTCTGAAAAGGCACACAGATGCAATAAAACAGTTTCACACTTATCAGATATTGGGGCACATGTAATCCAGTTTAGGGTATAATTTTGGTTGTGGTGAATGACAGACTGAAAGTGATCACTGGAGGGTTGTGTAATGGACAGGATTTTCACTAAATTGGAGGAAATGTCAAAATCAATAAGTCTGCTATTCATTTTCTTGATTCATTTATTTATTGCCAGAAACAAGTATAAAATTTGTTTGAGCAAAAATCCAGAAACAAATTATATTCAGTCTGTACCACAAATTTTATTTGAAAACCTAGACCCAGTACAGTTTTGGCTATCCTTAAAAAAGTAAACAGTAAAGTGACTTTTTTAAAAAAGATTAGCTTAGCAGTAACTTAAATGAATAATTGCTTTGGCACTAGCTTTAAAATAATACCTTCTGCCTGCCGCATGCACGGTAAGAATCACTTCCTAGTTCTGTTTTTAACAAAATCCAATTCATGTGGCATGAACTTCAACTTTTAAATTGACTTTTTCCCCATGTTTTAGGAAAGAATAAAGTCACAGAGCACACAGAGCTTTGCAGACACATGTCTACCAGTCTGTCAGCTTGGCGCTCTTCTGCTTCCACTTCTGAATAAAGACACAATCAAGAAGGTAGACATTTCTTCATGTTTGTGCTATTGGTCCCTTTGCTTTACCTTGGTTGTGGAAAAAAATGCACAGTCACAGTGTACAGATAAGTTCTTTCTACACTAACTTACTGTTAAAAATAGTCAAAATTGTCTGTGCTTCTCTCCATGCATCTCTTTATTATTACTCTGCTGTGATTGTTTTCGTTTCAGTTCAAGCCAACCTCTTGCCAATTAGAATTCAACTAAGCATAGCGCCATTACCTAAAGACATTGCACTGCTGGCTTGTTGGAGGACTGCATGCAAGTGCATCTCTATTGCCTGCACATTCAACACATTTCTATCATCCTTCTCTCTGCATAAGCAGAGAGCGCTACACAAAAGGGACACCAGTGAGGGTCTATAAATTGTCCTTCATGAACAGCATTTAACCTTAAGAACATAAAGACTACATGCTTCGAACGCCGTCATTGTTTTCCTGTTAGGGCCAAGCAGTGCTTTTGTCCATTGTTTTTCAATTAAGCATTTTTTTTAGTTGAAAAAAACTTTAATTGTATGAAAGCACAAATTTTCTTTTCCTCCACCCACCTAACAGTAAGAACAGACATCAATTAGTTACCTAACCACAAACAAAAACACTGCACCACATTAGCTAGCTGTCAACTTGCTGACTGAGCTAACCTGCCACCCTCCTCAGCCAAATGAGTCACCTCTGTGAAAGAGCATCATCAGCCAAGACAATGTGCTCTAAAAGCAATGACAATGGCTGTTCTGCAGTCATGATCTGTTTGTTAGTGTGTGTGTGTTTGTGTGTATGTATGTGCATGTGGCTGGTATGGCTGGTTTTGTTCAACCCGTCACACTACACTTGGCTCCTGGTGTTGCTGGTAATCAATACAGGCCGGCAATCACCTACTGTTACCCGCCTCCCATACTGCCTGTTTTGTCCCTGACTTAATAATGAATTAGATCCCCCTTCAAATGCAGTGGTGACACTCTTTGTAGCCTCTAATGACGCACTCACACACCCACACACACACACACACAGATATTTGTACCTGCAATTATTATAAAAGTTTAAAATGTGCATTTGAATGTTCACTTGAGTAAACAAAATTAGCATAATTACATGAACTTTTATCTTTTTAATAGCATAGGCATAAGCACTTTTCAAGGACAGAATAAAGAGTGGGTTAGTGGTGGTGCGCGCGCACACACCCACGCGCACACACACACACACACACACACACACACACACACACACTCACAGCTAACATCTAACATCAAGGCTAACATTTCTATTGCATTTACTAATCACTGATCAATAATTCAGAGCCCCCTCTCATCTTGAAGGGTTTCTGGCTTCCTGAAACATATGGCAGCTGTATGTGTGTATGCATTTGCGTGTGTGAGTGTGTGTGTGTGTGTGTGTGTGTGTGTGTGTGTGTGTGTGTGTGTGTGCCCTTGCCCTACAACATTTTATCTGCTGTTCAGGTTACTAGCTCCTTATCAAAGAGCCCCGTCTGCAATGACGGCCAAACAGCAAAAGGAAACAACTTAGTTGAAGTTGTTTTTCAGAACTTGACTTTTGTTCCTTTCCTCCCCCAACCATGTTACATCTAACGATGGAGCATCCAGTGCCAGTTATAACAGCCAGCTCAGTAATTTGCTGTGTAAGTCGACATGATGGTTATCTCTGTACAGGGCACCTTTCATTTCCTCCACGCTGGGCTTTTCCTCAATTCATGCTGTCGTTATCTTTCTCGGTAGGTCTTTTGGCAATTTTTCCAGCATGGGTTGGCTTACTAAAGGTCTCCTGCTCCACCCTCAGCACCTAAACCACCCTTCATTTAATTATCTAAGGAAATTTTTATTAAATGGCTTGCATCTTATATTTGACTTAAAAACCTAATGAGTGAGAATCTGTTTAATGGACGACACAAATTAGGTTTATAAAAACATGTTTTGTGTCTTATTCTTTTGTATTAAAACAGAATGTACAGTTAAATGATGACTGCACATCTTTTGAACAGTTCTTTATTTTTACAATCCTACTTCAACACTTTTTTCTGTCACATTATTAGTTTTTTGCATCGTAAAAGCCAAAAAACTAAAATTTTGAAAAAGTTGCCCCATGTAAAAGCTCACACACTTGTGGAAGGTTTTTTGAAGGGCTCTCAGTTTTGTCTGAGCTCCCCTCAAGGTAACAAATTTGGCTAAAAGTCTGTTTTTGTGTTTTGTGTGTGTGTGTGTGTGTCTGTAAACATCTCTTCACTATTGAAGGATGACTGTTCTCATGTTTGCCCGCATCATGCTGTGCGTATGATAAATAGAGAGAGATGGTTATACTGGATCATAGGAAGCCCAACCATGACCCCGCAGCTCCCCCATGGTAGCACAGCACTGGGCTTTGTCCTGGAACACAAAACTATCGGCAACATTGTGCTTCAAACTTGGAGCATGACGAGAGGCCTAAGGCAAAAAAAGAGAAGCATTTAGCAAAAAATTGAAAAATAAGGAGTAGCTTCAACCTTTCAAAAAAAAAAAAAGACAAAATTTATTTCTATTTTGCATTTAAAAGAAATGAAGCAAACACCTTTTATTTGAAACAAGTGATTTGTTATGAATAATTAGTGTTGATAAACTTATGAGGGGATAATCACCAACCTCCTAATGTGATCTCTTTGGATCGCTGCTTAAATCACCCCACAGGAGGGGGGGGGCATGCGGGAACAGAGTTATGAAACCAAATCTCATCCCTCATTTATTTATTTCCCTCCATGCTTAGCCTCACTTCTCTGAGTAATTCTAATGAAGAGGCCTCAAATGACTTAATTTAGAGTGAAGTTAATTGGGTTTGGTGCTACACTTCCTGCCTGGCTACTTCCCTATGCTTCCATCCTGATTTTAACACATAGAGGGGGGTGTACACTATAAAAGCAAAGGGATATAGATTGAGAAGAAAGTAACAAATAAAAAGATGGAAAATCAGATGAAAAAAATTAAAGTAAAAATGAGAGAATGATAGGAAGTGACAAACACCAAGAAATAAAGATGAGTAAGGGGCTGGAGGCCCTCATATCAGGCGTGTCACCCCCATTTGCCTAGGACTGTAATTAGATTTGGCAGCAACCCCATAATGATAAATGCCAGGATGATGAATGGAAATGCAAATGTGTGTGAAGTAGCCCCAGCCATCAAAGTGGGAATATCATTAACACTTTTCTCTTGTCAAATCCATCATTGTCAGTGGTGTCTCCCTGCATCCGCCATGTCCCACCAGCTACATAGGGGTAGTTTAGGAGTTAAGGGGGAGGGTGTTGTGAAAGCAACAACTAAAAAAGTCAAAGAGGAAGATAATTAGTGGTGACTGGGTATTATTCTTGCTAAACTGTGTGGCATATTTGATTTTTATAGGAGAGTATAAAGGGGCAGTACTAAAAACAGACATTACTGCAGAAAAGTCATTAATTATGCTGCTTGGAAACACAGAAGACGGAACAGCTGAAAATGAATTTGTTCTAACAAGAGTACAACTCAATTAATGACTCTGTGAAGCTGTACTTAGGCCCGGTGATTTTAGCTTTGAAGCAATGTCAGCACATTATAAAGCTCACTGTCAATATTTTAATGTTTAGCAGGTGATGTTCATTATTTTTTTCTCTAATTTTCTCTGAGTAAGCAAACATTAAGAACAGTGAAAATCTGACTTGAGGATGACTCTAAAAAAAAGGTAACAGAGCTTGTGCCTGAATCATAAATGGCAAATATCCACTATAAGAAATGGGAATCACTAAAAGTTGATTGGTATTACGAAGTGAACCTTGGCTATCTGTTACAAATTATTTTATGGAGGGTCAGGCCTTTTATTCTTTCATACTTTCTGTGAAAGGACAAACTTAATAACAGCAATTACTATACCTAATATAATATATGTATGTGCTCATCCCAGTTCTCATTTATATCTCAATTGTTTTCTTAATCAATGTGTGGCGGTGTTTCTTCAGCCTTTTCCGTGCCACTTCTGGGCTGCAAGCACAGTAACTTAATCCTGACGCGTATGACAGTAGAAGTTGTTCAGACTTCTGACATTTATTTAGTAATAATCACAACATAGTCACACGGTAGAAAAACTGTATGGTCCCATGGTTAATGCAGCCCTCCAAAACCTTCCCACATCTGACGTCACTTGTTACATTAAAAGGAGCAGCAGTAACAACATTCAAATGCACATTCCCAAATCTTTTGCACCGTGATTGATTATTCAGGAGCTAGAAATTAGTAATAATCCTTAACCAAACTTCAGATCAACTTCTTATAAAGTGGCTCTTACACAATGTATCTCAATTATTTTCTTTACATCTGTGTTGCCTCAGAACAGTTCTGAGTCTGTAGCAATGCTGTTTCAAAGATATAACAGTGGAGAGCAAAATGACGACCTAAGCTGCCGGATTCTGTCAAAGTTTGCTGTTTGACTTTCTTGTGCAACCTTGTCTACAGTCTACCAGTTTCTGCTCTGCTGCAATAATATCTCCAAATTATCAAAGCATGCTGACACCTCTACAGCAGCTACTCAGCAGTAGTTTCAGTAGAAAGTGATTACTATACCAACTGAAATGATTGTTAAAAGTACAGGAGTGAGAACAAAGTTGCAAACCAGAGATTCACAAGTAAAAAAAAAAAAAAAAATCGTAGGAGAATTTCCTTTGTGGGACTGGTAAGTTAAAATATTGTGTGTGTCCTTATGAATGCAAAGTTAAGAGATATTATACTCGGAGACTTACTACAGATTATTGCTTCTGATGCAGGTCTTGTTTTTATAATTATAATCTATGTAAGTTTTATAGTATTTTCTTAAGTTTTTACTTTTTGATTACATTGTTAAGAATAGTTATGCAAAATATTCAAAAAAAATTCTGATAACTGATAAGTAGAAATATGTAATAAACCCAGCATAATCAGAAAGCTTACCACATTGTTCAAAATACAGATCTACTTGGTAAGAAAGAAGTTATACTAATATAATCAACTGCTGCTATACAGTAAAAAGAAAATTGTCCTTAAATCCATCAACTGGCAGGTGTCCAGCAGGCTGTAGCCTCACTACATGTCTTTCATAATTCTTTTAAGAAGTAAAATCAATTCCATAGAAGCATCTCTACTTGTACAGAGAACTTTTTAATCTGCGTTGCAAAGTATAATCAGGTAGGCCATATTCCTGTTTCCACCCCTTCTTTGTTTGCATTCATTCACCCATAAACACTTAGACAAATGTTTAATTGAGACAAGGTGGTAGTGGTGGGGTGGAGATGTAAGTCAGTGAAGCAAGCAGCGGTGTCTTTTACAGGGGTTGTATGAGCCAGGGCAGCTTTGTCTGACACCTTGAACTAAATTATTGAGTGGGGGGGGGGAGCAAAGAGGAGGACGCTGTGACATTAGTACTTGTTGTTGTAGGTGCTGTTCAGCCTAGCATATATCTGAAGTGAGATAGCATGAGTGTATGTGTGTGGACATGACAATTACATTGCCATAGTGAAAGAGAATGGAAAGGGACAAGTGAACTGATACCTAGTGGACCTGTACAAAGTCTAGCCCAAAAAGATCAATAGTATTTGTATTAGTATGTGTACATACAAAGTATTGTTTACCGCACAGTAGCATTGGTGAAAATGGAGAAATTTTTAAGTATGGCAAGTACTATTTATAGCAAAATACGACATACCTGTTGGTAACACATCCATCCTTTGCAAATATTGTGCTGCATATTCTAACTCTGTGATGTTGATGCCAATAGTATAAGTATAGATGATACTACAAGTTAATGGTTACATACTTAGAAGTTTTAGATAGTTATACTCTTTATATTAACCAAATCCAGGTGAGTATAGATCACAACTATACAAAGAAAACATTCGAACAGGAGCATCCTACTTTAAAATTGTGGCTATCTGTCAGACACCATCCTATCATCTTCCTTGTTTGACCCAGACACTGATCTCATCTGCAGCAATAAGGGGCCTCCTGGTCCTAATCAAATCACTCATTAACTATTTAGTGGATCAAAAGTTCAGTGGACCATTGTTGCTGCTTCAAGCGTTCACCTAAGTCACTGCAATTAAACACACATACATTTGCACAAATACCAACAAGAGTAAGCAAACACTCAAGCCACAGATGTGTATACAGTATGCATTCACTAACACAGAAAGACACACAAGACTTTGATGAAGCCAAATTAGAGTACAAGGGTGGGGGTGGTTAGTTGGTGTGCAGCTTATAAATTATTTAGTATTCAGGCGACTCTGCTTTCAGCCGTCTGTCAGCAGCTAAGGGGTCATGTGGGCGACTAGCACAAGACCAGATCAACGTCACTCAAACCTAAACCAAAATGGGATTTGAATTTTTGTTCGTGTGCATACCGTGTGTGTGATGATTTTTCATCGGAAAGCTTTATCAAATCACTTTTGTTTTCATATCCACAACGATTTAAGCTTGCAAATTAGGCCTAAACAAATCTAAGATAGGTGAGAGTGAATAGGGAGGACATATTTGATGATATATTTGGCAGGTTGTTTGCTTCAAATAAACTTTACAGATTTTTTTTTTTTTTTAGTAGTTTGATTTGGGACGATTGGCAGTGAAGACTTTTCTATGTGGGAGACAAAGTATCTGTTGTCAAGGATGGAATCTGTCTACAGAGGCTGACTGTAGACATGTGAAGCCACATCCTTTACCCTGCCACTGTTCCAGAGTAAAGGACTGACTCTGGACACTGGGCTTTATTTATGCATCTTACTGTCAGGTATAATATAAGTGGAAGTGATGAGGTCTATACTAAAGTCCCCTTATTCATCTGTCCAGTTTATTGTGTGTTTGTTGTGTGTGTTTGGATGTCCCTAGTGCAAGGTGAAACATCTCTGACACAGCAGAGTGTTAAGAGATGCACACAACATACGCACACACATCGTGCTCCCTACTCACCTTTTCTTTTCATCTTCAGGAACAGGACATCTGCAGAAGAATTTCTGATGGGCCTATCCTCTGTTTAAATGTTTTATGGACAAATGTCTGCAGAGGTTTGCTGCACTGTGTCCTGAGGACATAGCCTGAAGCTAAACACTCTCTTACTGTAGGTGGTCAGTGCTGTATTACAATGTATTTCCTTGTTCTTCAGCCCGTCTTGGATCCAGAAGGAGAAACAAAAAAGCCTGTAATGGAAAGGACTCACACCTGAAAAGCCCAAGAGCAAATGTTAAGCAAAATCAGAGGAAGTTAAGAAGACATGAAAGGCCATTTGTCATTTTCAATAACAGACCATGTACTGACCACAATGAACAGTGCTTTTTTATGTTTTTGTTCATGACTTATTCAGAAATGCTACGGGTCTCTGACCCCAGAGGAAAGTTTTGTGGAAGGTGCATGACAGTTGTGTCTTTGACAGAAAATTATCAACAGGTTTATCTTGGTATTTGCAGTGTTGTTTCTTACCATAATTTGGGTTCCAGAATAACAAAAATAATGTTAATATCATATTATGTTGGTTTCATCCTTACCTGTGAGAAAAAAAAAACACGAAATATACATTTTGATTTTGTGCTGTACTTCACGCTAACCTTGAAATCTTTTTGGAAAAATCTGAACGATCTACCAGAGAGCATATATGGCAATATGGTAGGAAAATTTGTGAGGTTAAGATATAATAAAATAATATATTGTTAATGTGTTTTCTGGCTATAATAAAAGCTGTCCCCAAAGGAGCACTTCTACTTCAGTCTATGAAATAAAGCAGTTTTAAAGCTATTTTTTGCTGAATCAAATTGAAGTATTATTTATATATAGATATATATATATATATATATATATATATATATATATATATATATATATATATATATAAAGCCTTTAAGATACATCAAAGTCTTTGTCCTGACACACATGATGTGAAACTTAGATATATTGAGTTGATTTAAACAAATGTTACTTGCATCTACGAGTCATCACATATCAAAAGCCATATTCTCCTTTACCAAATGGAGAACTACTTAGCAGCAAAACCTCAACACACAGAGTAAGACCCTGACACACACTAAAAACACACAATGAACACTCCAATTTCTACAGGGTTTAAGCTTTGATGTGACATAGTCTTATGGCTGCCAAGGACACTGCAGACTCTCAGCCAAGACTCTTCACCTGCAGCTACAGACGTATTGTCAGACCCCGAAGAAGTGCAGACACAAGCAGACAGAGAATGCCTCCATCTTGCAGTCTGTCATGCTCACACATACAAACTCAAATTAAGGGACTCTGCATTCTCTCTTGATCTTTCACACTGTGTCAATATACTGAATAACGTATCTGAAGCACAATTCCTGTGAGAGACAATTGGCTAATGAGAGGAATAGAGATAAGACAGAGGCCGAAAAAATATAGCAAAAGCTGTTAAATTAAGATGATCCATTTTGTGTCGGTGCTTGTGCTGTTGCTTTTGAAGGTAAAGGATGGATCATACAAATCAACTGTAAATATTTGTTTACCATGCACACACACACACACCTAATACCTAATGTTCTAGTAGGGCTCTTCAAATGTTGTCTCCTTTAAAACGTCTCACAGATGCACAGACACAATATACAGTACACATATACATCATATACAGAGTTCTACTGTATATTCCATTTCCGTGGTGCATGGATCCAATATATAAAGTGCAGTCTGTAGCCCTGAGGACAAGACCGGACAGTGAGAGCTACACAGCTCAGCATGTTTGCTGCAAATCCAATTATTACTCTCCACCTTTGAATTCAGGCGCTGATCCACAGAGTGCTAAAGCAATTATGAGACTTGGTGAAGGAAGGAGAGAGTTACACACACTGAAAGAGCAACAAAGAAAGAGAGAAATTAGCCAATACGTTAACTCTTGATTCACAGAACCACCTCAGCATCACTGGTATTGAGTTCAGAGGTTCCCTGGTAATTTCTGTTCATCATACAATGCAGTGCACTGTCATCGAGCACTCTATTGAGAAACCAAAACAAAAATGGGTATACAGTATAAACAAACTAAATTCTTCCTGTCAAAAATTTGACGCTATTTTACTTTGAGGTTTGGTTTGTGTTGACATCCATTCATTAATGTTCTTAATCTCGTGTCCAACTGAAGGTTGCCTGTGGTGGGGTGTGGGGCTGGAGTTGGATGATGGAGCCTATCTCAGCCCCTGGGCAGGTCGCCCGCCTGTTACATGCGGCCAGTTTAAAATCACCAGTTAAACTAACACTTCTTGTAGAAGGAAGCCGGAGGAAACACATGCAGGAAAAGGGGGAGCCATACAAACTCCACAGAGAAGGGCCCCAGCCAACCAGGAGACTCAAACCAAAACCTTGTTGTGACAGTGTTAAGCACTGCAATGCCATTACACCCTTGCCTGTGTTGACATGATTGCATCAAATGTGCAGTTGATAAATCAGTTTCATATTTATATTGTGAAATGTCCATTCTACCAGTTACTTTAGACTGCTCTTATTTTTTGAAATAGCACATTATCGCGCTAGCTCAAGACAGTCAAAGATAGGCAAATTTAGACATTAAAAGCCATGACAAGTAAGAATATAACAGCTTATGAGTATTACAGAACCCCAAAGTGCAGGCAAGCAACCATTTCTCAAAGCATTATACCAAACCAGTCTCTTCCTTTCTTTGCACAAATTTTTACTTATTCTTTTGCTCACTTATAAAATCTGTGTGTACATGAGCTACTGTAACCTTTCTCTTAGATCAAACTAGTCTCTCTATTCATTTTTGAACTCTGTCATCAACAAGTGCATTTCTGTCATTAGAACTGCTGATCACTTTTGCAAAAGATTATGCTGCACTGCTGCAGCGGCATTGAGGACTGCATGACTTCAGTTTAAAGAGAAGTTTGAGCTCGACAAGCTATGGTTTTAGTGAGGTTAAAGAGGGCAAATGCAGTTGGAAATACCTAAAGCTTTAAAGCTTTAAAGGCTGTGGCTCAAGAGGTAGAGCAGGTCATTGACTAATCAGAAGGTTGGTGGTTCAATCCCTGGCTGCTACAGTCTGCATGCCAAGTGTCCTTGGGGAAGATATCAAACTCCAGTATATTCATTGGAGTGTGAATGTTAGATAGAAAGCACTTAATATAGAAAGAAGTGATTGGATGAATGCAAATGTGTTGTATAAAGCACTCGAGTAGAAAAGCGCTATATAAGAACTTGTCCATTTATCATATAACTGAAGCAGATAAAAATCCTTTATGTAAAGACAACTAATATTGTTGACAACTTACTAGTTTGTACACAAAACTCTACTCAATAGAACAAAAATGATAAAATAGTGAAGCTTAAAATACTGATTAAGCTTAGATTGCAGTGTCCTCAAAACTGATGGTTTTACTGTGGAATGCACTGTAGGGATAATGTAATGTCATCAGCCACGTTCATACATGAGGGTATGGTTCATTGTGAGCTTTAAAATTTGACTCTACTAGCAATCACTGAAGTCAAGGGTCTCATTTTGGATGTAAAATTTAAAATGAAAAAAATAAAAGTCAAATGCTTGATATATTCTTACTGGGGTCACACAAAGCATATTTTGAGATATCTCCTTCCTCAGAAAAACCTGCAGAAATGACCCTAAAGGTGTATTTCATTTTATTCGAGGTACTTGTGTGGGCGGATAAAATTATCATGTTTTTTGTTTAGTTCAATCTCCAGGTAACTAATACCCTAAGCTCCATCTTTCTGTTGTTTGACAGAGTGCATTCAGTGAGAAATGTTTCAGAACATGCTGGGACAGACATAATCTGCTGTCATTTGTTGGATGATCGTTAATGAGAGGCTACTGCATGCCTTTTATTTACTTTCCAACATGAATGAATTTAAAAGAAAACGTTAGATTTTGAATATTTAAATACATCCGCCACACACATTCAAACTCTATTTTTTTAGCTCTCTCTCTCTCTCTTACTCTCTCTCTCTTATATATATATATATATATATATATATATATATATATATATATATATATATATAACAGCATTAAAGAATACTTTTTTTGCATATGTAAAGATGAATTTTAGTAGGACATTTTTGTAGTCTTGACATGAAATAATATAAATACAGCACGAATCTTGGATCAGTTCTGTCTGGGCAGGATTTGTTTAGGAAATGTCTTATTCAGTTACCTAGAATAAGCACAAAACAATGTCATTGTTGATTTAATGATGATTATTGTAAAGCCAAAGACAAAGAAAATGTCTCCATATAGACAGTATTCCATGATCCCTATTCAAATGGTTAATGCCACAGGGACTTAAAAGACAACTGGAGGTCTTGCACAATCAAAACTAACAACAGCCGAAACGCATATTGCTTGTGCTGCATAATCCTGACAAGCAACCTTTTGATGATGATGAGACAACTGTTGTTGTACAACCCCGCAATTCTTTGTAAGCTCCTAATGCCTCTATTTAAGATATTTGACTTGGCACCTTTTTCTCTGTCTGACTTCCTTCACTGCATTTGCATATCAGTTGGAAGGTGAAGAAAACTGAAGAGCATTTTAGAAAGACTGGCAGTGTAGGTATATCAGACGATCAATCACACTGACAGAGCTGAAATAAACAGAGTGGAATGAAGATGTGTCACCCTGTTTGAGAGCACAGGTGTTTCTCTTTCTGATCTTTATCGCTTCTGTCTAATCTGTCATGGCTTTTGTTTTCTTTGTGTCTCACCTTCATTTCCTTTTTATCACCTTCATATATGAGGAATAAAACACTAAAGATCATTTTACTCTTAAAATGCACTCAACAGACATGACACCATCTTAAACAAGTTATTAAGATATCTTTTAAGAGATCTCTTAATAACTTAAGAGATGGTAAACATAAAGTAGTAGGAGCAGTATTTTTAGACCTGAGAAAGGCCTTTGAGTCTGTGAATCATGAGATGTTACACAAACTTAAAAAGTAAAATTTTTCATATCAAGCAAATCTGCTTCATATCTGCAGTCTTGTTTGTTGAAATTAATGGTTTGCTATCATCCTTTGAAATCTGCAAAATGGGAATCTCCTAAGGTTAAATATTGGGACCACTACTCTTTTGTCTATATATTAATGATTTACCAGATAGCTGTATAGAAGCAGTGTGTCAAATGTATGCTGATGATACAGTTGTCAATGTTATAGCAAAAACTCCACAACAGGCTGCAGAATTATTGAACAGGCAAATGATTAGCACATAATATATAATCTTGATTCTTGATTTACATGACTTATATGATTTTGTCTAGGTAAAACTGTAGTGCGGTGGTTAACACTGTCGCCTCAAAGTAAGAAGGTCCTGGGTTTGAATCCACCATTTAGCTGGGACCTTTCTGTGTAGAGTATGTGTGGGTTCTCTCCAGGTACTCCAGCTTCCTCCCACAGTCCAAAGGCATACAGTTAGTGGGGTTAGGTTAATTGGTGATTCTAAATTGCCCATAGGTGTGAATGTGTGTGCAAATGGTTGTCTGTGTCAGCTTTGCGACGGACTGGCAGCCTGTCCAGAGTGTACCCTGCCTCTCACCCTTGCCCAGTTACATGTCCATGCTATGATTTTGTCACACCTTTCATACTGTGTAATTGTTTGGGGCCAGGCATCAAAATTAGCTATAGGTTAACTAAAGTTAACTTTTAAGTGTGTGAAGGTCCTTGCCATCAGTTCAGTCAGTCAGATGATTTTGAAATTCAGCAGCAACGGTATAACCACAAGGGAAGTTTCAAAAAAACTACCAAAAACTTTGCCATAAGAAATAAAAACACATCAACTTATCTTAAAATTTTAAATGCAAAGGCAAAATTAAGGCTTGAAGGATAGAAAATCTACGATCATTGAAATGTGTCTTCTGCCATTCTTAATGTTTTTTTCTTAAATGTTTCTATTTATTTGTAGTAACTCCTGTTGCTTATATGATTATTATAATTGTTGCATTTTTCTAACTGTCTGATCTTATACTTGTATTAACATATTGTGTCTTAAAAACCTAAGCAGGGACAAAGGCTGCAAATTAGCTGTGGCTATAAGTCCTATATACATTGCATTATGCATAGTGATATATAGATGATTTGTTGATCTTCCCCCCAACAAGGACAGGAATTCACTTCACTGCAAAATAAAAAAGAAATATCATCAATATAGCTAAAGTAATTTACTTCCAAATACTTGAATAACATGACTTTCATTTGATCAAATTCTCAGACTGAGGTAATAAATAAATAAATAAATAAATACTTGCCGGCACACACCCCTGCATTTCCACTCTACAGCAAGTTTCCAACACAGGTCACTGCAAAGGCAGGACTGCTCACTCAGTGTATAGCACTGACCACAGGGAGCACCCATGTGTGTATGTGCATGTGTGTGTCCAAGCTGATGGCTGGCAGCATTCAAAGACTGCATATATATTTGCGTGTTTCAGAATGTGTGTGTGCATGTGTGTACGAGTGTTTTATGCTGCGCTGCACTGGGCTGGGCTGGTTGACTGCTGGGAGTCTCATAAAGCTCTCAGTTTGATGACCAACTGAGCAGTAAATTAATTAATCATCATTTTATGCCTCATCAAGCGCTTTGCCTGCTCCTCACCACGGGAGCCCGTCCCAATTAGCCAACAGTGAAGCCAATTGTTTTGTTTAGCTTAGGTGCAGGAGAAAGAAAGAGAGATCTACACAAAAAGGAGAGAGAAAAAGGAAAGAGAGAGCAAGCGGTAAGCACATCAAAGAAAGAAGAAATGTTTTTTTATGGTGTGAACTGGAAAGGTGACACAGTGATAAAATAGCAGACGTATTTATGTATGTTGATTGAAGTCGATAGCCGTGTGTCAGCCTTATTGTATTTCCCACCTGCGTGTGTGTGTGTGTGTGTGTGTGTGTGTGTGTGTGTGAAAGAGAGTGAATGTGTGGGGTGTGTGTGTTGAATGGTGGGGGTGGGGGGGTAGTGGTAGAAGAGGATCTGACAAGCTAATAAATATGTCATCTGTCTGTGTCAGGAGATTGCAGGCCTGCAGACCTGTAAGTAACAGAGACCCACTGGCAAAGACAGGTATAGAGCGTTAGAGTTAGTGAGAGAGAGAGATGGTGAGAGAGGGAATGTGCTTTTACAGCAACATCCTCTGTGACCTGCCCCCTACAGCTACAGTAGTTTATTTTAAAGCCATGGCAGACACAGAAAAGCCAAAGCAGGGGGTTCTGCAGTGCTCTTGTACAAGTACAAGACAGGGCTGATTTTGGCACCTGATGCTGTTTTTGTTTTAGGTAGTCTTTTGACGAAAAAATAGTATGTCTAACTAATATTTTATCCAAATTTAGTCAAGACAGTGAAAACTATAGTATAGCTTTTACCAGTTCATATTGTAACTGCTGATTTTGTTGGATGATCCTAAAGCTGTCATGATGTCACATTTGCACCACATGATTAAAAGAATTCACTTAAATGTTATAAAATTGCTGTAATGCCATAACTAGTATGGCAATATATGGGCAAAAAACGTAAAATATTACCATTCGTCAAATTAATCTTAACATTTGTTTATTCTGTATTTTGTCACTTTTATGGCAAATTAATTACATTTAAAATATGTGTCAAGAGCTGTCAAGATCATTTCTATCCACAGCAGTAAGAGGCATATAAAAAGAACAATTACACGATCATTTAAAATACAATGGATGACATTGACATAATATTGATATTTCATTTTTAAAAGTCATGGTTACTGTCAACAGCAGATAAATGGAAATGGGACTGACTAACCAGCTTGTCTGAACACTGACCTTTCAAGGTATGATGGGAGTCCCTTCAAAAACTTAATAAGAATACACCAATAAGCACATACACATGTCTCAAGTCCAGACACGCTTACACAAACCGGTGACCCTATACTTTTTAAATAGAATGAGCTATTGAATTAGCTCAGACTTTCGAACTGAATCTTTAACATAAAGCATCAAACACAGTTATCAAAAAAGAAAGAAAACTTGACATACTCACGATCACTGAAATTCAACATGATCTACAACAGTACAAATAAGTATGTGGATTGACTGATTGATTGATTGATTGATTGATTGATTGATTGATTGATTGATTGATTGATTGAACCTGGCTAGCACTAATTCTTCAGTACTTAACTGTATCTATACCAATCACCTTTCTCTCTTTTATTCATTTTTTAACTTTTGAGATCTAAAACCTCTTACAAGAGAGAAAGGTTCATGCGAAAAATCAAGTGGGGCAATAAAAAAGCGGTTGTTCATAGTAAAATCTGTGGATAATAAGGATAGATGTCCCTTAATCTAATGGGTCCAAAGTGGTAAATACAGGATAATAATATTTTCACAACAAAAAAGTAGAGCCCCTCATGTAAAGTCTTGTCCTGAGCTACAGGAATACTTTCAGCAGCCAGAAGATGACACTAGATCATTTTATCAGACTACTGTGCAGGCAGGAACCGCTGATCCAAGGTGATGTAAGTGAAAGGGTCTGTGTAAAAGAAGAAAAAAAAAACTGATTGTCACTACACATTTTAGTAATGGGTGACAGAGAGGCAGACAAGATGACATTGTGGCAAAGAAGCCAGGAGCAAGCCAGCAGCCACGCCAGGGGCAGGGACGGAGGGACGGATAAGCAGATGTTGTTCATCACCCATGGGTGGTGGGGGTAGACTGTGTGGGCTTGTGTGTGTGTGTTTGAGAAGTCACAAGGTGGAGGTGGTACACGAGTGTGTATGAGGGAGCTTGTATGTAACTATGCATTTGTCTGCATGTGATAATGTGTCTGTGTGCATCACTGAGTGCACACTGTGCCATATTTGTGTCTGTGTGTGAGTGTGTGTGTTCCAGGATCCACAAAGTGCTTGAGGGCGAGGCACCTACAAAAGGCATCTGGCAAGGAGAGCCAAAACAACAAAGGTAACCTTGCCTCTAGTGATGTACACTATGTACAGCCACTGGAGTGGTGGAGAGGGTGTGCTGTGTGCAGATGTGTGAGTTTTTGTGGCTGTGGGATGCTCGTGTAGTTTTTGGGCATGCATGAATCTGAAACTTATAAAAGTGATGCGCAGATGTGGGCTACATAAAAATGAGAGTAACTGCATACTTAACAGAAATATTTAGGTGGATTCAACAAGAAGTCACTGATAACAACTTAATGTTAGCTGATCAAACCTTATATTATTAATTTTGTGAGGTAGATCACCAGATCTTGAAAATACAGAGAAAATTCTGCATTCAAAAGCAGCCTCCTGCACAGTGCCTCCTCTCTGCAGAATCAGCTTGACGGTTTAAATGAGGGAGGGAAATGACGAATGCACATCCCGATACACAGATAGATTGTACGCGACAGGTATATTTTAATTGCTTTATTGTTTGTGTCTAGTTGATGTACATGTATTGGATCATCGAGCTGAAATGAAGTGAGTGAACGGTTTAGTGCTGTTTGCCCCATAGTGAGGTACTGTATAGTGTGGGCAAGATGCATGACTGATTACTGCTGTAGTACAAGTGGATGGCAGCATAATCCGAGACATACTCCATGGCCATCACTGTACCAGAGTCAGCCTGAGGTAAAGTCAGAGTAGATTAATCTTATTCTGACATTATCTGTACCATCTAAACTGTGCAATGCTGTGCGTGTGTGTTTCAGAGCGTTAGTGTGAAATACCTCTAAGCAGGTCTGATAGTTGACCGAGGTGCATTTGAAGGGTCAGGAAGTATATTGGTCCTCTCACTCATTAATCTGAGATCTCACACTCCACCACCTCTGCAGTTTGGAGGCCTCTGGGGTGGATGTGAAAGGACAAATGCTCCCTAAGATTTCAGACAAAATATCAGGTTTCTCGGACTTAAACAATAAAGAAAAAAAAAATTTAAAAGTGGAGTACACCAGTCACAGAAAGATAAAGTATGTTACGGTGACATGAAAAAAAAAGTTTTCATTTTATCTGTTTTCTTGTTCATGTCTCTCATAGTATCATGCTCTTTAGCTTCATTTCACAGAGTACAATTCATCAAAGCATCAAAGTAAAATCTTCATTTAAAAAAAGAGCTTTTGTTGATGTCTGTTAACCTTTAATTAAGACAACATGAGCCTTTAAATGAGTCTATTTTTTCTGTGATCATGACTAATGAACAGGTGGCGATCAGACATTTTCATAGTGAAGCAATCTTCCTCTCATGCATTACTGAAGAAGCTAATGCTTCAACTTGTTTCATTTGCAATGACAGGTTTGAATAATGCCTTCATTTGATTTTGGATAGCAGTCATAGTAAATCCAGTGTATGATGTGAGGCACATCACAGCAAGTTTAACGTGTTATAATTAGTTTCAGACTCGTTTCCCAACAGACTAATGTCTCGCCACTATCATGAGTGAAATTTTGATTTCACAGAGGTGCAACCTCACCCTCATCAAAATCCCAAACATAATTGAAGCGCTCCAGGGACTGACCTGCTGAAGATCACACAGCTTCAAAAAAAGAAAAAAATAATCACTTAAGAAAAATGGTAAAGGAAAATGACACCTAACCATTAACTAATTGGGCATTTCTGATTTCAAAGAGCCACACTCAAGCTCTCCCCACTCATCTTTCTCTCTCAAAGATTCTGACTGACAGGTGTTTCAAGATCCAAGAGTGGGAACCACTCCTCCCACATCTTTTTCATGTTGTGCCTTGAAAATTTTTTCCAGCTACAAATAAAATTTACAGTGTTAGAAAAAAAAAACATGTATCTTAAGCATCTGAGCTTATCTTTCCATCAAATATCCTGCAGGAGGAGTGCTGGTGGTAGAGCATGTGCAGGTGGGGAGGTTATCAAACTCTTGGCGTGAGGCAGTGTTCAACACAGTCAAAGTACCCTGATGCCCTGTGCAGCGATTTGTCAAAATGAATTGTGTTCAAGAATCTTATTAATAATTTCACGGGGGTGGGGTGGGGGTGTTGCTCTCTTGTGTTTTTGCTTGTCTTTCTCCGTCTTTCTCTCATCTGTTGATTTTACTTGTGTGACTGAATACGATTTGAAAGGGAGGAATCAATTTGGGAAGTAAGCTCTTACCTTTCTTCATGTGTCATTCTTCTTTAAAAGAAATGTGTCTGTCACTGCTAAATCATTTTTCAATTCAATCAGTAAATTACTTCTGTCTCGCTTTCTATATGTTTTTCCTCTTACCAGGCCTCTGATGTGGTTTTAAAGCACTTCTCAATGGAATGTGTCAAATTCCCTTGCAGGGGAACAGCACCATCTCAGCTGCAGGGCTTTGATAAATAGCTGGCCAGGTGCTGCTCCAATTTGTCTTCATCATTAATTTTTAGTGGGCTGTAACCTAACTGTCATTGAGCAGGAGCCCTAAGCAGAGGTTTTGATGTGTTCACAAGTGTGTATATACTTGAACAGCTTGCACTTGCTTAAACCCTCCATTAATGGAAAAAGCCTAAGGCGTTTGGAAGAAAAGTGAACTAGAAACACTTTTTCTCCCATTTCAGTTGTCTTTTGTGAGTGTTTTGCATGTTAGTCGTTGAGGTTAACATCTGTACAATCAGGATTTGGTCACCTGACCATTTTTTTTCTTCAGAAGAATGGAAGAACCTGACATGACAGCACTGGTTTACGTGAATCGAAAATAGTTGCCAACGTGGGACAATGATTTTATTTGCTTGTGCAAGTGATAGGATATAATGTTCTCTGTGTGTGTGGTCTGTGAGAAAGTATATGCTGTACTTTTGTGTGTATTTAAAACCTGATTTGCAGGATTTCCAAACTATGCTGGCAAGCACCTCAACTTTGATGTTCAAAGCTACTGACTGATCCATTGCACAGTCAACTGTGAATGTGTTTGTGGTGGGTGGAGGCCTGCAAGTGTTATGGGGTGAATTAAGGTAATGCCAATTCAGGTGCTTAGAATGAAGCAGATGTACTCCACATGCTTGTGGTGTTTGGGTGTGTATATGTGCTTTTGGATCACATCAAAGATGTGGTTTGTTTGGAAGAACAGGAGGAGGAGACATAGGTGGGGGAGGACAATGGCATGGTAAGTCATTAGTGTTACAAACATGCACACAAACACACACACACACACACACACACAAATACACAGTACTTAACATATGCCTCAAGAAACACTTTTGGCTAGCGGGAACCCCAGATAACCATTCCCAACCTGTTGAGTTTTGCGAAAACTTCATTCCTGGATTGTAAACGTGTGTGTTTGTATATGTGCTCATGGTCATAACAGGGAGAATGTAAGCAACATCCTTCTCCATCTGCATTGCAAACCACACATGAATGCATTAACAGTGGAGAAAAAGCACAAAGGCAGACAAAATTGGTGAAGGGGGTTGGGTTGCCCTTTAGGGTGCCCTGTGCCTTGCCCTTGATAGTACTAAGTTTTGTCCCATTCTAGTACCCATTTTACCCTCAGAATTGTCTTAGTTTTTCATGGCGTACTGTAAATCAACAAAGTGGAGGAAATGTTCTCAAAGATTTTGGTCCATACTTGTTGAGCAGTTTGGAGACAAAGTAAGAGAGGCAAGGCTGAGATGGTCTCAACATGTACAAAGGAGGGATAGTGGATGTACTGGATAAAGTGGAGGAGTACAGAGGAGATTCATGAATGTAGTGAAGAAGGACATTTAGAAGGTCAGTGTGATAGAGGAGAATGCTAGGAACTAAGGGTGAAGATGCAGATGCAGATGATCCACTGCAGCAACCCCAAAAGGGAGAAGCTAGAAGAAGTCTGACTGACATGATAGCATCACACAGCTGCTACAGTTTTGTCAGCTGCACATACAGTGAATTTCCTGTTCTAGCATCAGAGGTGCCAAAAGTACAGACATTCTGTACCTAAGTAGAAGTACAAATACTTGTGTTAAAAAAATACTCTGGTAAAAGCTGAAGTACTGGCTCAACTTCTTTACTCAAGTAAAAGTGAAAAAGTACAGGCTCTGAAATGTGCTCTTTGGAGGACGTTTCTACCAGCTATTTTTGTGTAAAGCTAACAGAACATCATTAGATATTATTGTAATAATATAAAAAAAAAATACATGAGAATGCAAACGTTATTCCAATCTAAATTTTAATCCTAATGAATGTATTCAGCTTGAATCTGTTATATAGGACACAAATTGTGAAAGGGAATTTAAAAGCAGCTCTATTTTCTGTGCCTCCACACCTAAACACAAAAATGAGTATACTCAGGGGTTGAAGTGGGATTCAGAAGGTGGAGGAACCCTAAGTTCAGCTGTAGTGGCTCCACGTGGGGAGAAGATCACAACTTTCTATTGTGAGCGCCAATAAATTTTCTTGGTGTGAAGGCTGTGGTCAGCTGACCTGCTGCTGCTGCTCTGAGGTTTACTGTTCTGTGTTATTGTAGGGTCTTTACCCACAATACAAAGCGCCTTGAGGCGACTGTTTGTTGTGATTTGGCGCTATATGAATAAAATTGAATTGAATTGAATTGTGTGGATGAACTGAATTCAAAAGGATGTAACCTAGCATTTAGAAATATCTTGGCTGATTTCCATCCCTTACACTGACAGCATACTGTTTATACTGTCTTTAGATTGACAGTATACAGGTTGTATAAATGTTGAATTCAGTGAATAAATCTAAGCATCAACAGCTTTAATTCAAATTCATCTCTGCTACACTTCATGTAACCTCTGACCAGCTAGCAGACACACTGTATGACAAACTGCAGACACTTTGTGTGTTTGCTGATATCCGTTGAGCATTTAAAAGCGTTGCATTTAAAATTACCTGCCACATGTTACTCCCCTAATTTTTGCTCCTTCAGTAGCGCTAGCTAGATGCTGAATTACCAGGACCACAACTTACTGACATCTACACTCGGTCCGCCCTATTGTAACCCCTGATTATAGCACTATAAATGATACATAAATTTTATGGTTTTGCCTCTTTAATCTCTTTGTATGCGATAATATGATGGAGGATATACCAGAAGGATTGTTACGTATGTGATATTGTTCCTCCATTTAGGCTCAGATTGGTTTGATGTTTGAAGGCGCAGTGACCGGAAATGATAACTTCCCTCAAATAGCTGAAACCTAAACTAACGAGTCTGTTTTCACAAGCATCTGTCATTTCTTGGCTGTCACTTGGTGTTGGCTCTCACTGCGGTATCGTATCACTTCCTGTTCCTGTTTGGGAGCACAGTGGTGTTTTGGTGTCTGTTAGCTGGTTAATCTGTATACCTCGATTTATTCAGATACTAATATATTTCAGTGTAATCTTCACCTGCTTTATATAGTTTATTTGTTATTATCTATCATCCACCTGGTCCTTACTCAGAGTTTCTGTCTGATTTCTCAGACTTTTTATCTGATTTAGTGCTCAGTTCAGATAAAATAATTATGGTGGGTGATTTTAACATCCATGTAGATGCTGAAAATGACAGCCTCAACACTGCATTTAATCTATTATTAGATTCAATTGGCTTCTGTCAAAATGTAAAGGAGCCCACCCACCACTTTAATCATACTCTGGATCTTGTCCTGATATATGGCATAGAAACTGAAGACCTAACAGTATTCCCTGAAAGCCCCCTCCTGTCTGATCATTTCTTAGCAACATTTACGTTAATGGATTACACAGCAGTGGGGAATAAGTTTTATTACAGTAGAAGTCTTTGTGAAAGTGCTGTAACTAGGTTTAAGGATCTAATTCCTTCATTATTATGCTCTTCAGTGCCATGTGCCAACACAGTGCAGAGCAGCTACCTAAACTCTGCTCCCAGTGAGGTAGATTATCTCATCAATAGTTTTACATCCTCACTGCGTGTGACTTTGGATACTGAGGCTCCTCTGAAAAGGAAAGCTTCAAATCAGAAGGGCCTGACTCCGTGGTATAATTCACAAACACGCAGCTTAAAGCAAATAACCCGTAAGCTGGAGAGGGAATGGTGTCTCACTAAAGTAGAAGATGCTCATTTAGCCTGGAAAAAGAGTTTGCTGACCTATAAAAAAATCCCTCCATAAAGCTAGAACATCTTACTGTTCATCATTAATTGAAGAAAACAAGAACAACCCCAGGTTTCTTTTCAGCACTGTAGCCAGGCTGACAAAGAGTCAGAGCTCTGTAGAGCTGAGTATTCCTTTCATTTTAACTAGTAATGACTTCATGGATTTCTTTACAAATAAAATTTTAGACATTAGAGAAAAAAATATTCAAAACCATCTCCAAGATTTATCTTCATGTTTGGATGCTTTCAGCACTGCTGGTATTTGTTTAGACCCTTTCGTTCCAGTTGATCTTTTTGGAGTTAACTTCAATAGTTACTTCCTCCAAACCATCAGCATGTGCTAGGCCCAATTTTATTTACATCCTTCCCTTTGGCAGTATTATTAGAAAGCATTGCATAAATTTTCATTGTTATGCAGATGATACTCAGCTTTATCTATCCATGAAGCCAGATGGTACACATCAATTAGTTAAACTGCAGGAATGTCTTAAAGACACAAAGGCCTGGATGACCTCTAATTTCCTGCTTCTAAATTCAGATAAAGCTAAAGTTCTTGTACTCTGCCCCACAAATCTTAGAAACATGGTGTCAAACCAGATACTTACTCTGGATGGCATTACCTTGGCCTCCAGTAACACTGTGAGAAATCTTGGAGTCATTTTTGACCAGGATATGTCCTTCAATTCACATATTAAACAAATATGTATGACCGCTTTTTTACATTTGTACAATATTTATAAAATTAGAAACATCCTTTCTCAGACTGATGCTGAAAAGTTAATCCATGCATTTATTACTTCTAGGCTGGACTACTGTAATTCATTATTATCAGGCTGTCCTAAAAGCTCCCTAAAAAGCCTGCAGCTGATTCAAAAATGCTGCAGCTAGAGTACTGACAGGGACTAGAAAGCGAGAGAGCATATTTCTCCCATATTGGCTTCTCTTCATTGGGCTCCCTGTTAAATCTAGAGTAGAATTTAAAATCCTTCTCCTAACATACAAGGTCTTGAATAATCAGGCCCCATCTTATCTCAAAGACCTTATAGTTCCATGTTACCCCAATAGAGCACTTCGTTCTCAGACTGCTGGCTTGTGGTTTCTAGGATACTTAAAAGTAGAATGGGAGGCAGAGCCTTCAGCTTTCAGGCCCCTCTTCGGAACCAGCTCCCAGCTTGGATTCGGGAGACAGGCACCCTCTCTATTTTCAAGATTAGGCTTAAAACTTTCCTTTTTGATCAAGCTTATAGTTAGGGCTGGATCAGATGACCCTGAACCACCCCTTAGTTATGCTGCTATAGGCCTAGGCTGCTGAGGGGGTTCCCATAGTGCACCTGAAAATTCTACTTAAGTACAGTAACAAAGTATTTGTACTTCGTTACTTCCCACCTCTGTCTAGCATATCCCAAAGGCAGTCTAAGATCTGATGACTATACAGGTCATTTGAGTACAGTGAACTCAAGTAAGCTATTTGAGGTTATTTGATGGTGCGTTTTCCTGTTGGTAGCAACCATCAGAAGATGGAAACACTGTGATGGTTATAAAGGGATGGACATGGTTAGCAACAATGATCAGTTGGCTGTTGTTGGCAACTAAACAATACTTAGTTGCTACTAACAGGTCCACAGTGTGCCAAGTAAATGTCCACCACACCATTACACCATCACCAGCCGCCTTGAACTGTTGACGGTAATGTATAGACTCATGCTATAATTTTTTTTTAAAATTTGCCCAAAATTCTGACCCTGCCATCCAAATGTCACAGGCAACATTTTTTTTCAGTCTTTTGTTGTCCAATTTTGGTGAGCCTGTGCAAATTGTAGTCTCCATTTGCTGCTCCTAGCTCACAGAGTGGCTTTGACCTGCTTAACCAGTTTTCTTTTACTATGCATAAACTATGTTAAGAAAGAGAAGAAATCCTGCACACTGAATATGACTACTGAAAGGTGAAGACATGCAGAAATACCATTTATATATTATACATGCAAACATTATCATAGAGGCGCCGTGGCCATATCCAGTATAATGAACTTAAACAAAAGCATTCTTCCACCATTTTGTTAATTGGGCCTGACGGTTAATGAAGTTTTAATTTACACCTAATCAGATCTTGTAAAGCATGCCCAGTCACCTAGGACTGCACAGGGACACAGAGGCTCCAAGAGATTGGCTCTTCAGAGACCACCACTCCACTCTCATTAATGTTCAGAGGTCTCTGTTCCTCCTTCTTGGCACAGGAATCTTCAGATGCATGCTCTGAGCAAGTCAGCATGTAATTTAAATGTTATTTTTATGTCAGATCCTCTTTGTTATATCATTAACAAATGGGGTTGACAGACAAATGGGAAAAAAGGGGGTTCATGCAGAGTTGGACTCGGAATGTCAAATATTTGCACTCCAACCAGATGGGATTCAATATTTTATAGGTCATTATTTTCCACCCATTATTCACCTGATGTTTTACTGTTGATGTGTGGCTATCAAATAAATATGCTAAAATATTAGAAATGTCATGTAAACCATGTACATAATTTTGCACAACCAAAACAAAACTCCTAAATGAACTACTTGGTCATTATTTACTGTAATCGCTTCTCTCTACCTTTTAATGAGACATACCTTAATTATTGCTGTAAAGCTCATTTATCTCATTTTTGGAGTCTATCCCAGCTGTCATGGAGAAAGAAGCAGGGTAAACGTTGCTCTTTCCATGGTCTGATATTATGGTTTAATGAAAAATTACCGAATATCAGGAGCATTTTGTTTAATGTGCTTTCGGTCATTACTCCGTTTGAAGTATAGTTTGCAGTGATTAAGGACGTTTTGCTGTGCAGTCACAATAGTGTGATATTGTTAAAATTGATTTAAAATTTTTGTTTGCAAAACAGTTTTATGAAGGTCAGATTTGGTCTTTCTTGATTTAGGTTCTTTGTGGAGAGACAAAATTTCCCTCTCACAGTCAGTACCATTATACCTGCAATTCAGAAGCCTCTCTTATTTATTATATTTTCTATAGTTCTAATATTACAAAACACAGTAGGTTAATGATTTTATGGATTGTTTAAAATAACTTTAACTTAGCAGTTCAGCTGTTTGTCATGTGAAACATATTGCAAAACTGAACACTTTCAATTCTTGTCTTAAATATCTTTGTTTTTAAAGTCACAATTTTACTGTTTTGATATTAACCAACTTCCAAAGCATTGGTATGACAGATAATGGGAAACCTAGAAACAAAAGGGGGCTGTCACGGACAATATTACCTTATTACTTTATAATAAAGCACACAGTCCAGTCTCTTCTTACATTTTCTCATATCTCTTTGTAACTCTGCTATATTTCTGTCTTAATTTTTCTCTTACACAAGCACACAATAAACATACTTCTGACACATCATTTGTCTGGATTAACCAGCAACCATAAAGCAGGTCTGAGTCTGACTTATTCTTACTTAGCACTTTAAAGTGTGGTGCTGGCAACCTGTCACCTAAACAGCAAAGATGTGGTAAAGAGACTGAAGTCAGGTAAAGGCACTCCACATTAAGTTGCACTGACATGCTTTTAATTAAAGCTTTCATGTTAATTTTTGCCCCATAAGCCCATGAGGTAAAATGAATTATTTTTCAGTGCATAAATGTGTAAGAGTTGGAATGAAAGCCCAAAAGACGGTATATTGCTATTATTGTAGAAATGCTAGTATTTTTACAAAAACAGGATAAGCCTACCAGTCATCTTCCATTGTATACATCTGTGCAGGCATTACTTTACAGCTCAAATCTCTTCGCATAATGACAGATTTTTAATACGTTAAAGAGAGAGAGAGAGAATAATGCTAAAACTGCAATGTCATGTCAAAATGCTTTTTTCAGAGTAGTCATTTACATGAATATTATATGTCAGTGAATGCCGTTTTGACAATGACCAAGAGGTACTGTTAGGAAAGATTATTTTAAAATAGAAGTGCTCTTATTCATCTGGCATGTGTGCGTTCCGATCTCTAAAACAACCCCCTCCCTCAACCCAGTCACCTATCCTTGAATAACAGTGCGTATGTTTCTTTGATACTCAATCCACTTTGTGGTCGCATTTCGCTGATTTTTGGGCTCTTCTCAGATGTGATTTGGAGTGGCGTGTAAGTCATACCCCTCATAGGCCAAATGTCCTAACTGCATACTTTCTCATGAGAGGGAGAACTCAATCTGTGTATGCTGTGAAATCTATGATATGTCAT
>JAMQGT020006662.1:0-13368 GCA_024447675.2 Pterophyllum scalare
TGCTGTCTCAGGCTCTAACACAGGTCGCTCAGTAAACTCAGTCTGAGCTGTTTCTCCACTTTTATCTTCACTTTCTGTCTCCTGCAGTTTGTCCGTCAGGCTGCAGCTCAATAATTAGATTTGATCAATCAAATGTAAAATTAGGATTCAGCTTCATCTGATGGAGATGAAGTTGTGTGAATGATGACAGCAGACATTATAAAGAAATGATATGTTTGATAACAAACTTTTATTCTGTCTGTGATGATGTCAGAGTGGGTCAGGCTGATTAAAGTGACTCGTCATGCTCCACACTGACAGGTGCGATCCTCCATCCATCAGATTAAAATGGAGGCTCCGCCCTTTATTTACCCATTGCCATGGTGAATCCTGGTGTCAGAGCTCCATTGATGATGGCTTTCTTTCCTTACTCATGCACGCGCTAACTCAGGGTGATCATACGCATAGCTGATTGAACTGACTCTGATCAGCTGTTCTGGAACAGGAAACTCAGAGTTATCACTTAGAGTTGATCAACTCAGAATTTGTTTTTAAACTCAGTTTGTTGAACCTGCTTCCTGGAATAGGCCCCAGAACTTTTCATCAAAACCTGTGTGTAATTTTCCAAGTAATCCTGCTAACAGACAGACAAACGTGACCAAAAAAAGTAACCATTCCCCCATCAGTGGACGAGGTAAGCAAAAATGTTTTATAAAACATTATGTTATTGTTTATTTAGACAGTAATGATCAAAGTGCTTAATGTCTCTAGGTGGAATTAAGAATTGTCTTCCCGTTAATTGTATGAATTGTATGAAGTTATATAGAGTCTGTGGCGCCTTCTCTAATGAAGGCTAAGTTTAAGATGACCCCTTTGGCAGGTTGCTTTATTTGAGCATCACATTTTAAGAGGTTTTTAATGATCTCAAAACATTTTTGGACATGTATGCCATCACCTCGGCCACTAGATGGAATCATTTGTTCATCTAAAAACATGACTAACCAGAACTTGATGCTGCCATAACTGCTGTATTTCATCTACATACTTTTCCTACTGTTTTATACAGTCCATCTGCTGCCAGTAAATCTTAAAATTCGTTGCCTTTAATCCTGCTGTTCACAACCTGTCTATTCAACCTGAGTTTGGCAGAGGCATAATTGTTGCCATTATTGTATCACTGTATATATTATTTTCATTTTTATTTTTTATTTATGTTCCTTTCCTGTGATCTTTATTACTGACTACTAACTACATACAGTAGGTAAGCTAACAATTTTCCCAGAGAAACAAAAAATATCTATAAAAATAGAGTATTGTTATTTAGTCTGTGTGACATGTAATCCCTGGGGTCTGTTAAACCACACAGAATAACACACACTGAGAATAAAAACAAATCTGAGGTAGGTTTTGATTTGGCGTAGTTAGTCAGGAGAGGCAGGCCAATGTGAATTTGAAAGAACCAGTTACTGCCTGGGACTAACTCTCAGGTTAGTATAGACTATTCATCAGCGTTGAGTGATGTTGACAAGTGCTGGACTAATTGGATTGGAGGGTAATGTTACATTAAAAGATGTCACCAGCTCCTTTAAAATGGCAGTAATTGGTACATTCTTTAACTCAGACACAGAGGAGATTATGGAAGGGCAGGAATCAGAGTGCATTAGCAACCACCCAGGTGATACATACAAGGAGGTTTCATTTCACACTGCACTCATTTCTTATGCTATATAATGCGGTCAGGGCTTAATCACCTCTTTTTAACAGTACCTCCTTCCAGTTTGATATGCAATGGAGCAATAACTCTTTTCCAAGTTTACATTTATGTATGTATATATAACAAATTGATGTAAGTTTTAGAAGAATCTTATAAAGAAGGGCTGTTATGTAAAATTCTGTTTAAATTAAAACAATTGCTTAAATAGATAACTGCTCAGTAACTACAGATCACAATTCCTCAAATGAAAAGGAATTTTTTTGCAGCTTCATGCATTAACCTGAACACATTTAGCAATGAATTACCTACATTACATATATACATTTTGTGACAAAAATGATCTTGACCCAAAATTCCTCCCTGTAGGTTGTTGCTGTATATTATCATAAAGTCACACAATGTTTTCCTGACAGAGGACCTTTAGGAAAACAAGCATGCAAAATAATTACAGGCATTTAAAGAAGTATTCTAAAAAATTCTTTTTTTTCCTGACCTAAAAAAGACATGATTAAAAAACCATTCACTATTACACCATGATATCCAACGTCTTCATTGCACTTAACTTTGCACACACTTAAGCTTTTTTTATCATATGAGTATGAAAATTATTTTACACTCAACTGGTTTCAGTAATTTAAAGTAATTTTATATGATATTGCTAGATATCCCTCTTCACTCAACAGCTTCATTACACAAGTGTAAACACATCATTTAAACCTATAATGCTCCATGGTTGTCCCAGATTCACGGAAACCCCACCACCATGGATGTCCTGTTGCCTAGTGCCCCAGCTGACAGTCTTTATGCTCCTGGGTTAGCCAACATCACTGAAATCCCTAAGGGGGATTCAGCTGTTGACTTTTTTGTCTCCTGAGTGTGTGTCTGCAACACTCAACACCTCTCCCACTCAAGTGTCTATATTGCACAAAACCTTTCCTACTCTAGCTGGCACAGCTCTGGAGTAGACATGCTGTTGCTCCAGTGACCCGAGCCTGCTAACTTGCCTCTTCAGTTGTCTGCTAGCTCTCAGGTCTGAGGTGGAGGCTGTTTTCCTCAAACCTAAGCCAAACTCATCCCCATTCCTGAGACAGTGCATGCATTTATTCAGAAACAGAAGTTAAATACCAGTCAGCCAATGCCTCCGAATCTAAGCCAGCCACCATCATTCCTATTCAAAAGGTTATCTGGAAGTGGGCCCGCTCTTCCAGAGTTTTAGCTGCCTCCCATTTCCATAGGTAAACTGAACTAGTTAATTCTAAAGATGAACTGTATGGTGTTCCTCGGCCAGCAAATCCAAAGACTGCTGCTGGTCCATCCATAATGATTCCTGGCTAGCTCATTCAGAAACTGCTTGTTGTGTCGCTGTGCTTGAAAATAGAATTTGATGCTCTGTTTCAGGGCCACCTGAGAATAACAGTCCAGGTTGTGTTTCTGAGCTGGCTATAGAAAATGTGTGTGGTGTTTCTGTGTTAACTCCTGGGGCCCCAGCTTATTGTGAAACTGCTATGATCAAAACTGACTTTCAGACAGATGAGCTGGTGCCCTTTGAAACTGCTCTTTATGTCTCTAAACTAGACTCAAAGACCTGTGTTTGCCTCCTCAAAAACACTCAGAGTGTCCAAACCTTTGATTGGTACTGTATATAATATGCTTAAGTGCACAAAATAAAGTGTGCTTTGATTATGGGTGGAAAAAGGTGAATGTGGCTAATGTAATACACTTTTTTAGTAAGACAGAAAAAACACAGTAACACAGGGAACAATCAGGCAGGAGACATACTGAGGGGGGACAGAAGCTACAAAAACAACGGAAGGTAACAAGGGAAACTATACACAGCTGAAAGCAATCAAGACAATGAGGCAGGGGATGCTAAACTAGACACGCAACACACAAGACAACTAACTAATAAAATAAAAGGGAATGTCAGGGCCAGTATTTTTTTTGTTGTTGTATATTTTCCTGTTAACTATATCTAATCTTGTTCTTAGTTGCTGTAGTTAGTTTTGCCCCCGAGTGTTCCTCCCTCCTGTGGCAAGTCTCTGATTCATGTGTCTGTGTTGTTTTGCAATTCTATGGAGTAAGATAACTGTCAAAAAGATGTGTGCATAATTCAAACATTCATATTTGTATTTGAGAAATTGTGCGGATTAGGATTGTTTTTATGTTAGTATGAATCTAAAAGCTGTGAGTGCAAAGTCTTGTGAATACAACTCTAATTTCTTCGACTACGAACTCTTCCCTTCTGTGTGGACAAGAATTCAAGTTTGTGGGTACAAGTAGAAAACTGTAGAAAACAGCCAGCCTCAGTCCCTGAAGACGGCTGTTTGCCCTGAGCAGCCCCAGAATCCTGTGCAACCTGAGAATCCTTGACAACCTGAGAATCCTTGACAACCTGGGAATCCTGTGCAACCTGAGTATCCTGTGCATCCTGAGCCTGAGCTAGACCTGCTGCTGCCCCAGTCAGAGGAGACTGCATGCCCTGCTGAGTAACCCTAGTCATCAGAAGAGATTGCCTACACTTCTGAGCAGCACCAGTTGTCAGAGGACACTGTGTGCCCTGCTGAGCAGTGTCAGTTGTCTGGAAATCCTGTGCATCCTGAGTCCCCTGAGAGTCTTGAGAATCCTGTGAACCCCGAGAATCCTTTGTATGCTTGAACCTGAATATGAGCCTGAGGGTCACGAGCTGCCTGAATCCAAGTTAGAGAGTCTAGAGCCCAGCCCGTTGGTCCCACTCTGCCTGAACCTGAGCTGAAGAGTCCAGAACCTGAGCAAGTGGGTCCTGCTCCACCTGAGCCTGAGCCTGAGCCTGTGCCTGAGTCCAATGGTCAGATGCCACTGGGGTCTGAGGTGTCCAATTGCCTCTACTTCCGCCAACCTCCAGAGAGTTTTCTTCTTCATTGTCCTCGTCCAGCCAAGACACCTGAGGTGTTCTGTCACCCTTGCCGTTGTCTGCTGTCAGAGGTCTTATTTTGTCACCAGCTTCCTAAGGAATGCCATTTTCACTGCTGCTGGCATCCTGTTCAGCCTCCTGAGAGCTTCCATGGTCTTTGGGATGGTTGGGACTATGAGGTAGAGCAGGTCATCTAGTAATTGGAAGGTTGGTGGTTCAATCCCTGGCTGCTCTACTCTGCATGCCAAATTATCTTTGGGCAAGATACTGAGCCCCAAGTTGGACAGTTGAGAAAGGGATCAACCTGGAGAAGCTTGGTCAAGAAATTTTACATGGGGGGTTGACCTGGAGATGGCTGTAGTACAGAAGGTACATCAGGTTATCTACTAATTGGAAGGTTGGTGGTTTGATTTCCAGCTGCTTCGGTCTGCATGCCAAAGTATCCTTGGGCAAGATACTAAACTCCAAGATGCTCTGTGATGCACTGATTGGAGTATGAATGTTAGATAGAAAGCACTTAGGTGTAGAAAGAAGTGTTTGTGTGATTGAGGCATGTTGTATAAAGAGCTCAAGTAGAGTAGAAAGTGCTATATAAGGATCACACACAATGCAATATTTGAAGCAAATCTTGTTAGCCATTGTTCTACCCCTTTTGGCCACCATGTTATTTATATTGCTATATATTTGTGTTTTTGTTTGGACAAACCATTTTATTTCCCAAAAAAAACCATCAGCCGGAAAAGGGTGGAGTGCCCTCTCCGGCTCAGGGATGAGTTCCTGCCCCAGGAGGAGGAGTTCAAGTATCTCGAGGTCTTGTTCACGAATGACGGGAGAAGGGAGCAGGAGATCAACAAACGGATCGGGGCTGCATTTGCAGTGATACAGACACTGCACCGGTCTGTTGTGGTGAAGAGGGAGCTGAGTGTAAAAGCAAAGCTGTCGATTTACCGGTCGATCTACGTCCCTGGCCTCACCTATGGTCATGACCTTTGGGTAGTGACCAAAAGAGTAAGATCATGAATACAAGTGGCAGAAATAAGCTTCTTCCAAAGGGTGGCTGGCCTCTCTCTTAGCAAAAGGGTGAGGAGTGCAGCCATTTGGGAGGGGCTCAGAGTAGAGCTGCTGCTCCTCCACTTTGAGAGGAGCCAGTTGAGGTGGCTCGGGCATCTGACTAGGATGCCTCCTGGGCGCCTCTTGGAGGTGTTTTTGGCATGTCCCACCGGGAGGAGGCCCCAGGGTAGACCAAGGACACGCCGGAGAGATTATATTTCTCGGCTGGCCTGGGAACGCCTCAGGGTCCCTCCGGATGAGCTGGTGTAGGTGGCTGGGGAGATGGAGGCCTGGGCTTCTCTGCTTAGGCTGCTGCCCCCATGACCTGGCCCTGGATAAGTGGAAGAGAATGGAGGGATGGATCGATGGACAAAACATGACCCTGCACATTGAAAGAGTTGTAAACGCTTTTATTTCTACTCTACTTGACTGCTGTAATGCCCTGTATGTTGGTATGAACCAGTCCTCTCTCTCATGCCTTCAATTGGTCCAGAATGCAGCCGCTCGCCTTCTTACTAGAACTCCTAAAACTGAGCACATCTCCCCTGTGCTGGCCTCCCTTCACTGGCTTCCGGTGCATTTTAGGATTGATTTTACGATCTTATTGTTTGTTTTTAAATCTTTAAATGGGCTGGCCCCATCATACCTCATTGAACTCTTAACACCTTATGTTCCCTTTAGGTCACTGAGATCTGCAGACCAGCTCCTTCTCAACTAGGCTTAAGAGCAGGGGGGACAGAGCTTTCTCAGCCATAGCCCCTAAACTATGGAACGAGCTGCCCCTTTATGTTAGGTCAGCTTCTACTGTGCATGTCTTTAAAGTGCGTCTTAAAACTTATTTTTATTCTTTGGCCTTCAAATTGGAGTGAGAGCAATCTTTATGAACTGTTGTATTGTTTTATAATCTTGTGGTTTCTTAGATATATTTTAGATGTGTGTGTGTTTGGTGTATTTATTTGATCTTATTTTCCCTATGTACAGCACTTTGGTTAACTGTTATTTTTAAATGTGCTTTATAAAACAGACTTTTCACAAAGTTAAAGAAATTTGTACCTTAGTGATGGAATCTTGATAAAACTCGTAATGCACTGTTTCATAAGGATTTTAGCAAGGTTACAGAGGTGTGATCGCATGTCTTTATTTGTAGATTTATTTGACTCTGACTGCCAACCATCTAGATTATAGATAGCTGCTTAGTAGCTTAATACTTAACAGTCCTAAGCAAAAGCTCCCCAGGTACATGCTTACCTTTGTTGGAAAGTTACAAGTCAAAGTTAAATCCTATCTTTCTTACACAGAGGTTAAAAAATTAAATAATCACCTGTTTTATATACATCACTCTATTGTTCACACTCGCCGCCCACCTGTCACGGGGTAACCCATGCCCTTTAGAGAGCTAAATGTGGTCATAGCCAATAACACACTGGAAAGGCACCTTCTATTGTCATGACATGTAACTGGCAAAATAAATGTGCTTTATTTGTGAATGTGAGGCCAATCCTACTGTGGACCATTCCTTCATTGGGTTGCTTGAATTTTAGCTAGGTTCAGTAGGATACATTTTTTAGTAATTTTTCTACGCATTAACATTGCTATTATTTTCATACTATGAAAATAAAGATATAGCGGGCCCACACATTCAAAACAATTTATTACTGCAAAGTAGGGATGGGACACTCGATACAGGCGTTTCGACACTGTGCCAAGCTTCTGAAGTGCAGATGTTTTCAAACACTGCTCCGAAATGTGGTTCAAAACACCCACATCACATGACCATGACTAAGCGAGGCTTTTATGTGTTTCACCCCTGCTGTTTCCAGGCAGCTGAGGCACCAGGATTACCTTTCTTTTTCCATTTTTTTTTTAATGAACCTGTCATTTTGGGCTGTGCCTTGTAATTGCTGAATGAATGTTTTTGATACCAACACTTCTATTCATTACAAGCGGACACACACACACATAACTCATTATTTTTACTGTGCACTGAGAAGAACAATATAGGCGAAACATTCACAAACAGGAGAAGCATTTTCTCTTGGCACAAAAGTGAATTAATGAACTCACCATACGCTGGGACAGTGCTGAAAATCCTCTGCCATACCAAACTGTATGAATTTGTGTAATTCATAGTTGAAAGGTATCAGCAGAATTCAGCTGAGGGGTCACAGTGACGTGATCGGACAGTTCTGGACCCTCAAAACCCTTCCACAATGCTGATGCTGCAACCTGTGACCTGCAAACTGCACAGCCAGGAGGACTCCTACTGTAAATAAATACATTAAAGAAAATCAAAGAAAACCACGTCCAGGCAATCTGTTTCTTAAAAATTCTCATGACAAAGGAGTTTTACATTATTTTTTATTCCCACTGAGACTTCTGGTGTAAATATGTCATAAACAGCAGGAGAAAGGCTGCGGGTTCAAAGTTTCTGGCTGTAAAACAGTTATGTCACAAAATATGACATCCACAGCAGTATAGGCCATGGTCATACTGTTGACCATAACATTTTATTACAGAGATTAGAGCATGCCATAGGTATTAAAGGTACTGCACTGCAGTGGTTTGAATCATATTTATCAAATAGACTCCAATTTGTTCATGTAAATGGGGAGTCTTCTTCTTACACTAAGCTTAATGACACACATCAGTTAGTTAAACTGCAGGAAAGTCTTAAAGACATAAAGGCCTGGATGACCTCTAATTTTCTGCTTCTAAATTCAGATCAAACTGAAGTTCTTGTACTCAGCCCCACAAATCTTAGAAACATGGTGTCAAACAGATACTTACTCTGGATGGATTTACCTTTACGCTGTGAGAAATCTTGGAGTCATTTTTGACCAGGATATGTCCTTCAATGCACATATTAAACAGATATGTAGGACTGCTTTTTTACATTTACACAATATTTCTAAAATTAGAAACATCTTTTCTCAGACTGATGCTGAAAAGTTAATCCATGCATTTAATACTTCTAGGCTGGACTACTGTAATTCATTATTATCAGGCTGTCCTAAAAACTCCCTGAAAAGCCTTCAGCTGATCCAAAATGCTGCAGCTAGAGTACTGACAGGGACTAGAAAGAGAGAGCAGATTTCTCCCATATTGGCTTCTCTTCATTGGTCCCATCTTATCTCAAAGACCTCATATTACCGTATCACCCCAATAGAGCACTTCACTCTCAGACTGCTGGCTTACTTGTGGTTCCTAGGATACTTCAGAGTAGAATGGGAGGCAGAGCCTTCAGCTTTCAGGCCCCTCATCTGTGGAACCAGCTCCCAGCTTGGATTCAGGAGACAGACACCCTCTCTATTTTCAAGATTAGGCTTAAAACTTTCCTTTTTGATCAAGCTTATAGTTAGGGCTGGATCAGGTGACCCTGAACCACACCTTAGTTATGCTGCTATAGGCCTAGGCTGCTGAGGGGGGTCCCATAGTGCACTGTTTCTTTTCATTCACCTTATTTACTTGTTTATACTTCACTCTGTATTTAATCATTATTATTAATCTCTGCCTCTCTTCCACAGCATGTCTTTTGTCCTGTCTCTCTCCACTCAGCCCCAACCGGTCACAGCAGATGACTGCCCCTCCCTGAGCCTGGTTCTGCTGGAGGTTTCGTCCTGTTAAAAGGGAGTTTTTCCTTCCCACCGTTGCCAAGTGCTTGCTCATAGGGGGTCGTTTTGACTGTTGGGTTTTCTCTGTGTTATTGTAGGGTCTTTACCCACAATACAAAGCGCCTTGAGGCGACTGTTTGTTGTGATTTGGCGCTATATAAATAAACTTGAACTGAATGGAATTGAATTGAATTTGATGAATGCTCTGCTCCATGCTGCCACCATCTTGGATCTCCAGAGTGTCAAACAAGAGGTGGAAGATTCCTAACAATTTTATAGTAAGGGGGGGGGGGTGAGCTTACTAAGTCAATAAGAAAGCAGATGGGGAATTGATCACTCATTGTCTTATCAAGTAGTTGTTTAACCCTCTAACAGCGGCGATCGCCACCGATGCACCAGATACCTCTCTTACTTGACGTGAACAGATGGTTAACGTGGGGCGTATCACCACCGAGACAGCTGATCAAATGCACTTTGAATTACCGTAATTACGCAACCTTTGTCCTAATGGAAAAATTGTGCTTTGCACCCAACATATGGTTATTATGGCAATTGCCTGAAGTCCACGAATGGTGACACTTTTGAAGTGGTAAATAAAGGCTTAAACGCTGCAAACAAACTGGTGTGTTTGTGGTCTTGTGTAAAAGCTTCAGAAGTGGTAAATGTAAATAAAAGAATGTTTTTAGAATGTTGGTGTAAAATACCTAATTATGTGAGTTAAATGATAAATGCTTACATGGTTTATTCTGGGGAGGGGCTTAAGTTTTATAAGCCTGGGTTGATGCTCCTGACGGGAAGCCAGGGTGGCACTGCAGACATAGAATATTGGCTAGGGCCCAGTAGCCATGGGCCTAGCCTTTGGGGTTGTTTTTGGTTTAGTTCATTTTTGAGTTTACTTTGGTTCTCTTGAACAGTTTTAAGTTTGTTTTTGTATAGGTCTTTGCATCCTCAAGAGCTGAAGGTGTTAATGATGGGGTGATGATGTGACAAAATTATGAAATTGAGAAATCTCAGCTTACTGCACACTATGGAGTGCCTATTATTAAGAATATAAAACAAATCAAGATCAAGATCCAGAAGGCTGAAGAAAAGCGTATTTCCTTTTACATTTCCATTGTTGTAGAGAAAGCACTTAATGCAGGGGCAGACAAAACTGTTCAGCCTTACAAATAACAAATCATTTCAGTAGTAGAGTAGCACAAAAAATTGCTGATGAATGAAGTAGATGTTAAGTGATCTCATAACTGACTCTGACCGATTGTTCTGTCAGGAAAGTACAGTTTTGCTCAGTGCAGTCAGTTTCAGAGCATGTAAGAGACAGCATACTAAACAATTCTGTTCAGCTTGAACACAGTGGTTGGAAGGATCAGATATTTTCCACTGGATAGAGAACTTGGACATTGATTTTATAGCTGTTGTTCTCTCTCATTACTAGATTAATTCTGAAGTCTAGCAGTACAGCCCCCCCAAAAAAGACAGAAAAAAAGAACAGTTCCATTCCTGCTGACCTCAGCAGATTAAATTTTTAGCTGAATGAATAACTATCTTTTGGATGCAGCCAGGGAGGTATTAAGCGTCCTAGACTGGCAAAGCATGAATTTTTGCTGTGTTTCAAACAATGTTTAAGTGTAAGGCAGTAGTTTTGAGGGATTCCTTAATGTATTTTGCATTGCCTGTCATTTGGAACCTTAGAGATTCTGCAGATTGCTGGAAGGCAGAGGTCCTCCCACAAAGAGGTCACTGGCACAATCCCAGGGCCAATGTGGTGGGAGCAATAGGGCATTTCCCTTGCTAAATACTGGAGCTACATGGTGAATGGGATGGTTCTTATATACTGCTATTCTGCTCCATATGAGCACTCAAAATAATTAATACGGCATGCCTCATTCACCTATTTATACAACACTTTCTACATCTAAGTGCGTTCTATTTCACACACACACACACACACACACACACACACACACACACACACACACACACGATATACAAACTTGGGTCCTCTACCAGAGGCCTGGGAGTTTGAGGGTTCTGCGCAGTATCTCAGCTGTTCCAAGGACTGCACTTTTCTGGACAGAGATCTTGGATGTCGTTCCTGGTATCTGCTGGAGCCATTCTCCCAGTTTGGGAGTCACTTGCCCGAGTGTTCCAGTTACCACGGGGACCACTGTTACCTTCACCTCACACATCCTCTCAAGCTCCTCTCTCAGCTCTTGGTATTTATTGACCTTCTCATGTTGCTTCCTCTTGATGTTGCCATTGCTTGGTATCGCAATGTCTGTCACCACAGCTTCCTTCCTACATTTCTCCACCACTACAATGTCCGGTTGGTTAGCCATCATAAGTTTGTCCATTTGTATCTGAAAGTCCCACAGGATCTTAGCTCTGTCATTCTTGATCACCCTTGGGGGCGTATCCTATTTGACCTCAGGACTTCCAGGTCATACTTGGTACAGATTTTCCTGTATACTATGTCAGGCACTTGGTTATGGTGTTCCATGCATGCCCTGCCTGCTAGCATCTTGCACCTTGCTATTATGTGCTGGATCGTTTCCTGCACAGCCTGCACCTGGGGTCTTGCCTGGTGTGGTAGAACCAAGTCTCTATTGATCTTTTGCTTAGAGCTTGTTCCTGTGCTGCCATGATTAGTACCTCTGTGCTATGTTTCAGTCCAGCTTTGTCCAGGCATTGGTAGGATTTTTCTATATCAGCCAGGTGTTTTATCTGCCAGTGGTACAGTACATGCTGTGCAGGGGCCTCCTATGATGGTTACTTTTCTTGTTCGTCTTCTTTCTTGGGTTTCTGCAGCCTGAGGGATTCACTAAGCACATGATCAGTTGTAGCCATCTCATGTACTCATGGATCTTTGTTGATTCATCCTGAATGGTGGTTCTGACACTCACTAGTCCTCTGCTCCCTTCCTTTCACATACTGTATAGTCTCAGAATGCTGGATTTGGAGTGAAATCCTCAATGCATGGTAAGGAACAAACCAAGAACCAGCAAACAACAATTTAAGTATTAACAATACAGCACCTTCAACTACACCAAAGAGTAAAACAGTTAAATGTGGATTATAAAACATTATAAAATTATAAAACATCTCTCCTAAGTCCCTTTTAGACCAGAAACCTGGTTACAGAAAGATGAATATGCTTGTTTAAATGAATCAATGCCCCTGCGTCATTCTAACTGTCAGAATCCTTGAAGCACAGGTCGAGGAGGAGGAGTAGCAGCACTCCATCTTATTAATAAACCAATAACCCAGACAGGGTTTTAATTCATTTGAAAGCCTTGTCCACCCTAATTGGAAAATTAAAATAACAGTTTTATTTGTTATTATTTATTGTCCACCTGGACCTTACTCAGAGTTTCAGTCTGATTTCTCAGACTTTTTATCTGATTTAGTGCTCAGTTCAGATAAAATAATTGTAGTGGGTAATTATAACATCCATGTAGATGCTGAAAATGACAGCCTCAACATTTCAATTTTAATTAGAGTCAACTTGCTTCTCTCACAGTGTAAAGGAGCCCACCCACCACTTTAATCATACTCTGGATCTTGTCCTGACATATGGCATAGAAACTGAAGACCTAACAGTATTCCCTGAAAGCCCCCTCCTGTCTGATCATTTCTTAGTAACATTTACATTTACTTTAATGGATTGCACAGCAGTGGGGAATAAAGTTCATTACAATAGTAGTGTTTTTGAAATGCTATAACTATGTGCCAACACAGTGCAGAGCAGCTACCTAAACTCTGCTCCCAGTGAGGTAGATTATCTCATCAATAGTTTTACATCCTCACTGCGTACGACTTTGGATACTGTGGCTCCTCTGAAAAGGAAAGCCTCAAATCAGAAGTGCCTGACTCCGTGGTATAATTCACAAACGCGCAGCTTAAAGCAGATAACCCGTAAGCTGGAGAGGGAATGGCGTCTCACTAAAGTAGAAGATGCTCATTTAGCCTGGAAAAAGAGTTTGTTGCTCTATAAAAGAGCCCTCCATAAAGCTAGGACATCTTACTATTCATCATTAATTGAAGAAAATAAGAACAACCCCAGGTTTGTTTTCAGCACTGTAGCCAGGCTGACAAAGAGTCAGAGCTCTGTAGAGCCCAGTATT